>JAZHYW010010104.1:0-30372 GCA_037355805.1 Ixodes ricinus | reverse complement strand
CACTGTTTCGAATTACCTGTAAAAATCGGCAGCGTCAATCCTTCAGCAGTCGGGAGAATAATTTTCTCGAAATTTTACCGGCAAATGCCAGTCGAATATTGGCTTTCTTATTCTCCCGGAAGTTTGTAGAAACACGCTTTATGGGCAAGCTTTTGTGAATACCGTTTTATGAAAACACCTTTCATTCATGCTAAAATTTCATTCACACTCTTTGCGCGACTTACACGCCGGAGGAGACTTCGTTGCGTGTGTATCTTTGGAGCCAGTGTCAGGTACTCAGACCACACGTACACACCATTCACAACAGAAATGTGGGGCGGCTCATTACAAAAAAAAAAAAAAAAGAAAGAAGCTAATCTCAGCTTTCGGTCAAACATTGCGTGTTGATAATACAGCTTGTCGATGAAGCATCGTTTGATGAACCGATCGTCACCACCAATGAGAGGCAACTTCAGGTAGAATCTCGGAGAAATTATACTCCCGGCTGCCGTGAGAATATACACTACACTAGAATATCCACGGTGCCTGTTTGCTTTGCAATCTTCTCAATTGTGTAAACGCTATGTAGTACATCTTCACATTTCACACATTGGTTGTACGTTTGAACTTGTCTACAGTATAGGCTGTGTGCAATAAACTTCTAAAAGATCTGAAAACAAACCTTTTTGTCTGTTCACCTGTCTTTCTGCAAACGCCTGTGCAAGTAATTTTTCAAGCGTTTTCGTTATGTTTTAAGGCCTTGGGATAAGGCGTAGAACAGGCTTTAGTCAACCATTGAATACGCTGCAGTGTGCAAGAAACAACAGGTGGTAGGGCCATAAACAGAGCCAGAGTTTCGAACCAAAATTGCATCGGTCCGGTTCGGGTTCAGGATGCCGGCTTTCGGTTCAGTCCCGGTTCAGTTCCGTAAGCAAAAATAACTGTTGAAACAAGTTTGAACCTGTTTGAACCTGCTTGAAGAGCTAAATTGAGAATATATGTTCTGCGGTGTTTTCGACTATTGGCACGATTTCTGCCGTGAGACGAGTACAAAAGTCCATTGCAACTGAAGAAGGGAGGGTGAGGGTAAGACTGGCAGTGAGAGGAGGAAGCAGACGGAATGATGGAGAAGAAAGGGGGAAACCACCTTCTCTCTTCAGCGTTCCGTCTTCTTCCTCCTTCCCGGCCGGTCTTGCCCTCGCCCTTCCTTTTTGAGTTGCAACGGACTATAGCGTTTCATCGAACGTACAATCCAATTTCATTTAGAGGTACCCATAATATTAAATTGCCTTATTTAATTTCGCAGCAACAGTACAATCAATTTAGATAAACATACACAACGCCGTGCTTATGCAAATCAAGATAAACCTGTTTAGCGTTGTCACGTATTTATTACCTAAAATGAACGGTTACAGAGTTTGGCAGGTCGCATAAAATACGTGTGATTGGTACAACTTTGCGTAGCAGCAGTAAAAGTAAAATGGTGATTGTGCTTATGAACTAAGGAATTAATCGCATTGCATAAATGTGTGAAATTGGCACCTTTCCGTCATATATAACGTGAAAAATAGTTTACAAAATAGTTTCGCGATGTATATGACGAGGACGCAAATGAGCTTAAAGCAACAATATTTCCAAAATGTTACGAGTGTTTTAGCACAAGCCATTTCAGTCTACTTTTTATAGAAACACTGAGCCGGAATCACAATTTTTGTGTTTCTAACCTTCAGTGTTCTCACTCCGCACCGTGATGAAGGCGAACATTGATGCAGAAAGTAGTGATAGAAATTCTTCACTTTTATGTATACTCAACTCTGTACTCAGATAAAATCTGGACTAAGATATCGCCTACCCGAGCACGCATTTTGTTATGCAAGATAAATTGTCATAGCCTGGCTTTAGACGTTCGTTTTTGATAAGATGCCGATAAATTCAATATGCCTATTAGCATCCCCCTTGATAATGAATGATTTTTGTTAAATAGGCGGAAGTGGTAACTCATGCTCCATTCGAGGTGGCAGCAACTTGATTGGTCACGTTCTGACGGTTTGCGTGCGTAACCGTTATGGTTCTGCCAGGCGCCCCTGTGTACGTTTTTGTTTTGTGCAGTCCACAGACAGATAAAAGAGGTGATAGCAGTCATATAAATGTCTGAAAATGTACTAATATGTCAAGAACACTGAAATCAAGATGTTTAAACCCCGAAACTGCTAAGGGTCTATTCTCCCCAGTCTCAGGGTGCAAACACCATGATGAATATGCACCAGCTCGGTTCCACGTTTATAATTTTTTTTATTGAACACATAGGTATTTAAATAAATCACATTAAAATAAACAATTTATTTAAGGCTTTCTCAGATCACTCATACTCCTTTCAATGAAAGATAAAAAAACACCGTAAAAGATTGGCAGGTCATTTTCCAGATATTTTCGGGGTGCATTTAGCTATTTTGGACATCGTTAAGGTGATCGGACCTTTACTTTTGCTGTCAAACATTCAGTTGCGAAATAGATATATTTTATTAGCTTCAATAAATTTGGAATTATTAAGTTCACGTAACCGCTTGACACCAAACACTGGAGGACGATACTCGAAAATACGCCAGCTGTTGAGCCGATCTCCGGAAAGGTCATATCTTGTTCGCTGTTTGACATTGTGAAACACAGGGTCACGGGATACGCCAAGAAGGACATTGTGCTCAAATGATAAATCTCAAGGCAAACACTCGAAATGAGCAGAAAAAGAGAGATAATTAATGGTGTTCTTCAAAAGAACCGGATACACGAGGTCTTACTGCAAAAGCAAATGCATAAAATACATCGAACTGTAATATTTCTGATTAGCCATAAATAGCGCGAAGAACAGACGAACATTTCTATAATCATGATGTAAACAGCATTTGGGTACAATATTGCCTAAGCTAGAAACTTCGAGAAATAATGCATCGTCGCGCAGATGTTATATTCGGTTTTGCGTGCATTAGTTCAGGGCGCTCAGTTTGCGACTCTTTGCTTTATCAGTAATGTGTTCTAACATTTATTAGGCTCCCGTATATACTAACGAGACTGCTCTATATGCTGCAGAACTTTACATTTTTGGAGTCTACTTTTGCTAGTTTTTCTAACATCGCATTTCACCAGAAAACTGAACTGTTTAACATGGTTGGCACGTGACGTCATCACACTATATGCTGGTTGTCATTGTGATTTAATATTGCAAAGAAAATCATATCTGATGGTGCAAAATGCACGGTGCGGAAGGTTCGCGCTCAGTGCAAGTTATGTGCTTCACACACAACAATTATTTTTCCTTGGTGCTGTGTCGTGAGCAACGGTGCGAGTGTCTGGCACTAAGAAACGCGCTTAATGTGGAGACTATATTTTTTTACAATAAGTAGTTTCCAGGTTTATGGTTCCTGGTCTCTGCCGAAGATGAGTGGGAGTGGAACCTTTATAACACAAAACTTCCCCACCCCTTTTTATTGTTTCTTTGCTCCCCAAATAATTTCTATTTTCCTGTGGATCTCCCCAATTTTTTTGTGAGAGGAAGTACAATAATTATATTTTTGTCACTTCTTAACAGTATTCCTCTATTGCTTTTAGTTTGCGTACAAAAAAAAAGATGTTTACAGACAAAATACAAAGGTGCTTGAAGCTTTGGGATAAACTAAAGAACGGCACTCCTGTGGGACTTAGAGCAGCTTCCAACGTTCGAATGTCCGTCCCTCTGACGCCACTCGGATCTTTCTTTGAGGTATCCCTCCCGCACACACAGTTTTATGTGACGCAAGATTCTTAGGGCACGTTTACTCCTTTAAATGTCTCTGTAATCGGGACAATTTTGGGCAGTTCAGCAAAAACAAAAACAGGTTTGAATGACTCATTTCTAAAACACAAGACAGAGGCCACTTGTTGGGACGTCGTGCGTTCGGCCCCTCTTTGTAGCCTCCGTCTTTAGTTTTAGAAATGTTTAAATTTAACTAGCCCGCCTGCCTTATTACGTTATCTCCAATCAACATTGAATGACTCAATGATGAGTACTTGTAAAATGAATTATTCAACAAGGTTTGTAGTTTCAGTAAATACCGCTAAGAACTAATCACTGACGTTTATATCTTGCAAAACCACCCATTAGTTTTTCACTCCACGCAATGGCAGAATAAGCAACAAAAAAAGAAATTAAACAACTTTCCCCTTACCATCTCGAAATTAGAACAAGCAGTAACGTGATGTTGTACTAACTATATATTGTCAGTATTCATCGTACTCACGTCCTGGGATCAGCAATGAATAGACAATAAATTACGCTATTGTTAGAGTTCGGCTATTCTCGTCACCGATTGAACATGAGTCATTACCAGAATGTTTTGCGATGCTGGTTGTCTTGAACCCGAGTACTCGACTCGAGATATCGACAATGAAGTACGGGCTGGTGTCACGTGACTCGCGGTGCGAAGTCGTGATGTCATGGGACGTCACGGTGTCAGCAACGCTACTAACTCTAGTGACGTCATCAATTTAAATTGACTTGACGCAGTGAGTCACGTGACCACGTCACGTGATGTCGCTGGGCCGCGTGACATAACATTACTTGACATAATATCTTGACACTATGACGTCACGTTAGTACGTGACACAAGCATATGGTTAGTGCGAATACCAAAGCGCCACGAAAAGGAATGAATCAATACATAGCAATGCAGCTGCCTGTTCTGTCATAAAACTACGTCATTCTCCGCGCTTGGAAGGGATGCAAAGCTTGGAGGCCGGTGTCACAAAACCTTTGTCACGTAAGTGACGTCACACATATCACCGCCTGGTGCCGAGAACCGCGCAGTGCGCACGCGCGTCCTTTCTTTTCTGTGGGCTTGCTCGTTTGTTCGCGTGAAGGCAACGCGCTCCTGTCGGAGAGCAACGGCGATAGACACTGCTCCGGCAGCCGTGATTCCAGAATCTTCGCTCATCGCTCTGAACAGCAGCCAAGCTCGCGCGCTCATCTGCACGGGCAGTTCGCGCGAGTCTCTATCGCGACTCGCCGAAGCATTAAAAGCAATTGCACGCAGTAGGCTACTTCCATGAATCCGTCACCGCACGTGTTGCATTCTGGGAACCTGTGGGCCTGGAGCAGAGCACGTATGGATTTTGCTGGCCACTGATTCCCAGAGTGCATAACGTGGCGAAGCGCCGCGATGAGGCGCTTTCAGTTTTCGAAACATTCTATTCCGCATATGCGTCTGGGAGATGACGGCGTGGGAGGCTGCACATTTGCTTCTGCCGGGCTCCGACCCACGGGCATTCGCGTCTTGTGCACCCGACATCATCATGCCGCAGGAGACCATGGACTTTTTTTCATTTGTGGCCATAGTTCTACGAAAATGTTTGCGACATAGTAAAGTTATGCACCTATAATTTGTTTTCTTCTCGAATGTTCATTTCGTGATACTAAAAAAAGACACTATCGTGAACCGTTTTTAACCGGTTACCGTTGTGTTTTGTTTCCGGTTTGGTTCCCTTTTGGCTAAAAACAAAGGTCCGGTTCTCGTTTTCGGTTCAGTTCAATTCCGGTTGGACACTCTGGGCAGAGCTAACGACACCCAAAGGCGCGATTATACTGAAAAAAAGACAATTCCAAATCAAACCACAGCGAAATCTAACGAGGGCTAAACAAAACCAATGGAAAAACCAGACAGCCATAGCACGCCTGCTAAAGAAAGCTATAAGAGAAGCCATAACATATTCTAGAACAAACCATACAAAATATACAAAAGGCTGAACAAAACCAAAAAACAAGCTGTACATAGGTATGGCTTGACTGCTAAAAAGAGCTATAGAAGAAGCCATAAAGGTTTATAAAACAAGCGCCACAGAAATCTATAGAGTGTTTGGAAACAACCCAAAGAAAGCTATAAGCAACTATAGCCTGCCGATTAAAAATATTCTTAGGCAAAGCTCTAAATCTTTATCTAACTCAGCATGAAAAAAAAAAACATTCGCTGGGGTTAATAATCAGTAACAGAGCTTTAAAAGTATAAAAAAAACTGTCATAGGGTCAAAATTAGACAAAGTTAAGGACATCCATATAGAGAGCTAAAAGAAATAGGGTCCAAAGGCTAAAATTGATAATACAAATATATTCTAACGCCAACCATAGGACGTGTTTGTTTGGGGCCTGCGCGAAGATTAGATACATGAGCGGGTGCTTTCGAGCCGCTACCAATGGTTACACTTTCTCGTTTCCGATGAGTTATCACTCCAGCTTCTCTTCTTCAGGTCTCCCCGGTCACTGCCGATAATTCCAGTAAGAGCCTTTGGTTATTAAAGAAATTGTTCGGTTGTAGCTGAAACAGTCATCTGGACGATTGTTGGGTTCGACTTACACGAGGCACGACAGATTCCTTCGTTGAACACTCGCCATTGATTCCTCGCTCCCGGTTTGCCCCTCCTGTTAGTCGCAAAATCCCCTTCTCCAAAAATTAGTTGCACTAAAATTGTTATGTGTTATGTTCCTCAATTTGTACACAGTTTCTCAGTCACAGCACTTCGTTGGCCTCAAGTAATTGTGTTGTATGTGTGTTCAGACTGCCGGAAGTTAGACACTCCTCACTGCTCTTCGGCAGTGAGGAGTTGCTGCAATGCACGGTGTTCTGACTCTGTCGTTCGCCTCATCAGTTCGCTCTTCAAGTGCTCGTAGGGCTGGTCATGTGTTGGAGCGCGAAGTATCTCCCAAACCACTGCTGCCGATGACTGTGGCAGAGCGGAAACGACGGGGTTGAACGCCGTCAAAGGCGATATTATTTTGTTATTTTGGAAGGTTGACTCAATCGTAAGGAACAAGAGTTTCGAGTTGGCTGCCCAGAGTTTTGGGAACTCGAAGTTAATTGCAGCCATTAATTTATGCAGTGTCTAGCGCCACGTCCATCGTTCCAGTTCCACGATCACCATGTGCTATTTATCGTCAGGCCAGGTCTGAAGGATACATTTTTCCGTGCTCCGGGTCACCGCTTCGCAACAAGTCGTAATAAGAGGGTGGTCTCGTTTGCTAACAAAAGACTATTTACAATATTAGTAAGTCGTGAAGAAGTCTAAAGATAACAGACTGCGGACGCAGAAATGATCGGACGCTGAATTATTAAACCACAAAAACAAAAGGAAAGAGAAAAGTCGATTAATCCATTCATTAATTTCGAGACTCTACTACGCGCAGCAACTTGATTGGTTTCCGTTCAGTGGCTATCTACCCTCTGTCCCTATCGTCCATGATGGGCATAATGGCGTCGTCCGATAGCCTGCAATATACTAAGCCGCGTCGGCCCAATAATGCGGTAAGTCTCGTATTATCCCATTCGCGGCTTGGTCAACATTTACGCTCGCAGCCATTTAGTTTCTCAGCCACAGGTAGACCTAGTAAATGAAGTTCTTATCAAGCAAAGTACGTTTTTCGGCACATTCTCTGCCACTAAGAACGTAAACATGATCTACTTAACATACAAAGCGGATCAACTAAGTGTTTCACCAAAGGACAGTCAAACAATTCAAAACAAAACTATGGTGGCAAACACATACCAAAATCTATAATAACGTTACCTTTCGAGTATCTTAGAACTGTTATCGAAGCGGATTACTACAGATTGAACACCCTGTCATCGAGCCACGCCGCTGTCAGCTTTCCACACCGAATGTAATTATAGCATGTACTACGACGAGAGATCATTGGTGCCTTCTCTCGGCCACAGCTGTAAACTCCCGAATATAGTCAGGTTCTTTCCACCACCTCAAGATGTCATGAGAAGCCCCATCAGCCTTTTTGCGTTCTGATGATCTATCGAGATACCCTGATGGTCTCGCCCGGGCAACATCAGAACATTTCGATTATCTGGCAGTCACCACAAGAAACGTTTCGACAGTCTCTGAGCTACAAACAAAAGCCTCTAATGGTGCATCAGCCACCATGAAAAAATGTTTGATGGTCCATCAGGTACCATTCAGTAAGCCTGTCGGACCATCGAAGAAGTCTCATGGGCCATCAGATAAGGTCTGTTGAACCATCAAGAATATGTGATGGTCCATCAAGAAGGTTGTGACGGGCCGCCAATAACGTGTGATGATCCATCAAAAAGATGTGATGGGCCATCGAAAAATTTGATGCACCATCACAAAGGTCTGATGGTCTTTTCGATCGCGTGACGACTGAACATTTATGTCAACCTAAGACTAAAATATTTTTTGATATTAACGCAAAATGAAGAGCTCATCGGAAATTTCCTGCAAGTCACGGAGATCACGAATGCGAAGTGTTGTACGCCTTAATGCCCATACAAGTCCATGGGGAACAACCAAGAACACGGAGTCATCTACTTCCACAGATTTAACAGCGAAAAGATACCCAAAATATTATTACCGCACTCTGAATGCAGAACGTTCAAAATAGTCAATGGACGCCCCATGGCAAGAACAGCAAGGCCGTGGTATTCACCTCGAAAACGTAAATGTACAAAAAAGTCATGTTCTGATGTGAAGTGGTCTGCTTGAAATCGTGTCGTCCGAGGCCCATAGGCTGCTTGCATTGCCACGGCATTGGGCACAAAAATGGACATGCGCCCAAGCCAAGAGTGCCAATGCGAATGATGTGGACACATAAACAAAGAATAGGTGAAGAAGTGCACAAAGAATCAAGTGTAAGAACTGCTGCTGGCCCCACATGGCAACCATCGACTGCCCCAAGAGAAAGATATCAGAGGAAAGGCAGCTTGCAAAGCTACAAGAGCTGGATCCACAAAGACCTACAATAGTCGATCAGATATCTTTTCTGTTCAACACGGCGACAGAGCAGAGCGGCGGGAAGCACACGAAGAACAGGGCAGTGAAACATGAGGGAACCGGACATGGACGAACCTCCTAACAGAAAAGAACTGCTCGAAGCCATTAACTCTGACAAACCAGATCATGCACCCATACTCGACGGGATTAAATATGCGGTCCTAAAAAACTTCCCAGGCAAGGCCAAAAAACTGCTATTAAAAATACAGCGAAGCATGTAAAAAAAATGAAAGCCGTTTACAACTCCCTGTAACGTTGAATGGGAGCGCAGCTCTTGAGGAGGAGGGAAGGCTACTGAGGGGAGGGTATGCCCTCCTCCTTCCTCCTCCGCTCGTCACCCTGCCTGCTACTCCTCCTCCTCCTCCTCCTTCACCTCCTCCTCCCCCTCCTCCCTCCGCTCCTCCCCTCTCTTCTCCTCCTCCTCATCCCTTCTCCTCCCTCTTCCCTTCTGCTGTCCCTCCTCCCCCTTCTCCTCCCCCTCCTCCTCCTCTCCTTCTCCCTCGCCCTCCTGCCCTCCTCCCCTCTTTCCCTCCCTCCCCTCCTCCTCCTCCCCTTCCTCCTTCCCTCACTCTAACCCTCCTCCTCCATCCTCTTCCCCCTGACCCTCCTCTTCCCCGCCCGGTGCATTATGGGACATTTCCCATAATGCGCCGCGCGGTCAAGCCGACGCCGACGCCGACGGCGACGCCGCTGAGGCCGGAAATAGGCGCCTAAGAGCTGCGCTCTAAAACAAGACACCGGGCTCCTGTGAAGATACCTAAGCCCGGAAAGACCCATGATAGGATTGAAAACTTCTGGCCAGGCTCGTTAACATCCAGGATCTGTATTTTGTAAATAAACTGGTTCTGCAGAACATACAACTGTACCCCAAAGTATGTGACAGGCTGGACCTAAGTCAAACTAGATTCAGGAAATTCACGGGAGAAAAAGATAGTCTAAAGCTGATTACGAATACGAAGATATGATGACGGACAAAAGATACCAGACCCAGGACTCGTGGCTCTTGATATGCCGTACTCCATTAAGTGGGCGGAGAAGGAAGGAGCTAGTTTTTTTGGACTAAGATTCAGAACGCTAAACTGAATCGAACACTTCCTGGCTAATACAACATTTAGGAGGAAAATCGGAAAAACAATTACTTGAAGACACCCAACAACCGAGGTGTTCCACAAGAGGCAGGGATATCACCCACATTATTCGACATGGTAGTGGGAGACCTACCAACGCGACAGATGAAAAGTTTGGGTTCACAATATAAGATGATAATGTCGAGCTCTGAACTAAGTGAGGCTCCCTGGTAGATCAGGAGCACACGCTGCAACGAGGCATCAACTGAGATTCGAAGTACTTGGAAGAGGTCAGGATAAATCATTAACCTGGAAACGTCCAATACACTGCCACTGCGAGGCCAAGGGACCACAGGAGAGGGATTGGACAGCTAATGCGATTCCGACTGATGGTACAAAAAATAAAACAACATCATAGCACCAACATTTTCAGTCACAATTGAAGAAACAGCTCGGAATACCAAATGTTTACCGAAACTGATGGAGACATGCTGCCAGGCTCTGAAACGGTGAACCGGGTAAAATCGCAATACATAATTGCAAAAAAAAAAGTTACGTTGCTGTTCTGTTTACCTCTTCTGTGTCTCCAGGCTTGTTTTTAGAGCGCAGCTCTTAGGCGCCCGTTTTCGGCTCGAGCGGCGTCGCCGTCGCCGTCAGCGTAACCGCGCGGTGCATGATGGGTAAATTTCCCCGCTAAATTTAGAGGAAAATTTTCCCCAATAAATCTAGCGATTGCAAAAACATTTCTCCCGCTAAATTCAGCAGAAAATTTTCCCCGCTAAATTTAGCGGAATATTTTCCCCGCTAAATTTAGCGGAAAATTCTTCCCCACTAGATCTAGCGGAAAATTTTCCCCGCTAAATTTAGCGGAAAATTTTCTCCGCTAAATCTAGCGGAAAATGTTCCCCGCTAAACTTAGCGGGGAAAATCCCCCTCCTCCTCGAGGTCACGTGACCCCCCCTCCCCGAGGTCACGTGACCTCCCCCCCCCCCACGTGCTCTTCGCCTCCTCCTCAAGAGCTGCGCTCTAATCCGGCATTACAGGGAGTTGTAAACGGCTTTCATTTTTAGAGCGCAGCTCTTAGGCACCCGTTTCCGGCTTGAGCGGCGTCGGCGTCGCCGTCGCGCGTAACCGCGCGTAACCCTCGTGAGGGTTACGAGGGTTACTCTCACGAGAGTTACGAGGGTTACTCTCGTGAGGGTAACCCTCGTGATCCTCGTGAGGGTAATAACCCTCGTAACCCTCGTAATCCTCACGAGGGTTACGAGGGTTACTCTCACGAGGGTTACGAGGTTACCCTCACGAGGGTCACGAGGGTTACCTCACAAGGGTTACTAGGGTTATGAGAGGTAGCCTACGTAGAGTAACCCTCGTAACCCTCACGAGGGTTAAGCAGGTTACTCTCACGAGGTTGAGGATAACCTCACGAGGGTCATGAGGGTTACCCTCACGAGGGTCACAAGGGTTATGAGAGTTACCCTCACGAGGGTCACGAGGGTTACCCTCACAAGGGTTACTAGGGTTATGAGAGTTACCTCACGAGGGTCACGAGGGTTACCCTCACAAGGGTTACTAGGGTTATGAGAGTTACCCTCACGTGAGAGTAACCTCGTAACCCTCACGAGGGTTAAGAGGGTTACTCTCATGAGGGTTACAAAGGTTACGCTCACGAGGGTCACGAGGGTTACCCTCACGAGGGTCATGAGGGTTACCCCTGAGGTCGCGTGACCCTCCGCTGAAGTCACGTGACCCCCTTAGGTCACGTGACCCCCTGAGATCACGTGACCCACCCTCCGAAGTCACGTGACCTCAGAGAGCCAACTATCCCCCAATACCCTACCATCCTATCCCCTCAGTACCCTTCCATCCTCCTCCTCAAGAGCTGCGCTCTAATCCGGCATTACTGGGAGTTGTAAACGGCTTTCATTTTTAATTAAATTTTCGTATTCAAATAAGTTGGTAGTTTATCCAGTTCCACATCGAAACCCGAAACTCCACACATTTGTCCTCGATACCAAATGTACAACAAGTAAATAATCATGGGTAGGGTGCACTTAAAACGGGTAAATACATATCAAATAGAAAAGGGCAAGCTGCAACTAAAAGATTGTACGCTCGTATCAGCTTTGTAACTAAGAATCAAATTAAAACGGAAATCATAAAGAAAATGAGCTTGTATACTCGCAGTATTTAGTTCGTCAGGAATATTTGACGGTGACAGCGCAGGGAAAACCACTCTCACATAATACACTCAGGGAAGACCAGCACGCGCTGAACTTACAACTCTTGTGTATTCGACTACTTCATTTTCTCGCAACGTCGGGTTGACTTTTCCGAACGTGATAAGTGAAGTGCTACTTCTTCTACTTATTACGTTCGGAAAAGTCAACCCGGACGTTGAAGAGAAAAACGAAGTAGTCGAATACACAAGAGTTGTAGTTCAGCGCGTGTGCTTGTATTCCTGAGTGTATGGTGGTGAGAGTGGTTTCCCTGCGCTGTCACTGTCCAAATATGGTTCACCAACTCGCCCAAGCATCTATCCTCTCAGGAATATTTGTTGTGGTCTCGCGTTTAACTGTGTGGTACCGCCAGACTTGTACCGTACGCATTACAAGTAATCAAATTACTTGTAATCGATTACTTTCTGGAGTAATTTTGTAATCAGTTGATTACTTTTATTAGGCAGTAATCACAAGAGTAATCTGATTACTTTTTGAAGTAATAAAATTACTTGTAACCGTTACAATTTTTCCACGGGACCCCCCCCCCCCCCCCCCGGGGCACACGCCTTTTTTTTTATTAAATGACAAAAATAAAATTTGCTTTTTTTTTTCGAACGGAAAAAATAAAGATTTTGCGGAGCTGTAGGAAACGAGGTCAATCTCTTTCTATGTGCAGTTTCCGTGGAATGCCCTTTTTTTTTTCTTTTTTAAGTTGGGACTGGGAGTGGGAAGCTTCAGGGAAGCCACAGTGCGTGACAAAGGCCATTCAGGGCGAAGTTTGAGGAAGCAGAATGTAGCTTTGTGAGTCCTTCGTTCAAACCAGAGGTTCAAACTGGCCCCCTCACGCACACACACACAGAAATAAAAAATAAAAAAATCCTGCTTAGGGTACCTACTCGCAGCCAGTAGGATAACCAGAACCGAAGAATGCTAAAGCGGATGCAAAATATAACAAAAGCAGTTGAAATATTTCCCCATTTCCCCTACGTGGTCTTTGTGACAAG
Source organism: Ixodes ricinus (assembly GCA_037355805.1). Taxonomy (NCBI): domain Eukaryota; kingdom Metazoa; phylum Arthropoda; class Arachnida; order Ixodida; family Ixodidae; genus Ixodes; species Ixodes ricinus. The sequence goes on along the minus strand of JAZHYW010010104.1, from coordinate 17,283 downwards.
CAATGTTTCGAGTTGAGAAGTGGTCGGGGCGATCTCTTCCGCTAATGGATACTACACATGATCCGTTTCAAATCCTGGAGCTGCTGCTCTTTTGTATAACATGCAAGCTCATCCACATGTGAATAATAAAATGAGCGACGCAAACTTTGAGCGACAACCCTTGCTCAAGCTTAACAAGATCTAGAACCCCCTCCGCTCCCGCCCCTCCCCCCCCCCCCCCCACACACACACACTGGCGAACGCCCAAATCATTAAACGTCTTCAAACGAATTCTATGCTTGTGTCCGCATTGTGGAGGTGCAACGACCACGAAGAGGGAGCCAGTTTTTCTTCTTCAATACTTGTGCAAATGTGAAATATAGGTTGGAAGTAGTTCATTGTTATGAGCGCTAAAGATGTGTCTTCACACAATAAAGTAATCGGAAAAGTAACGATTACTTCTCTAAGTAATGTCCAATTACTTTTGCCGTCGAGTAATCAAGTAATCTAATCGAATACTTTTTAGCCAAGAGTAATAGTAATTGTAATCGATTACTTTTTTTAGTAACGTGTACAAGACTGGGTACCGCATTAGCACATTACAAATAACGGAGAATAGTTCACACGCTAATTACATATATAATTCGAGAAATAATTTGCATGTTATTACTTTTGTCGACCTGCCAACAAAAAGGTCTGCGGTATGTTCTCCGTACAAACTAAAGTCACTGACAGGTTGAGAACAACACGGGGCAGTTTCAGTTGTTCCTCCTCCAGCGCGGGTTTCACTTTCGATGATGCTTCGGCGTCTCTTGATCCTCCAGGGTGCACGCCCAGCCGAAGCACGGTGAAAACGTTTTCCAAAAAAGGCGCGCGTCGCCAAAATTACTTTCTGAGCCATTTCAAAAAAAAAAAGACAGGATGTATTGATGTACATCGCGTGCTTTACTTTTATCTGCGGTTAAAAGCGCGCTCCCGTTCCTTTTTCTTACTTCCATCTTGCAGTGCTGCAGCCAAGGGGAGGGGGATAAACTTACAGCACCCCCACCCTAAATTCAGCCGACCTTGTATATAACCATGTAACGTCACCCCCCCCCCCCTCCCAATTCGAAAATAATTACTGGCAGCACCACTCACGGCTTCGAATGTTTCGAGGGGGAGGGGCGAAGCACTCTAAGGTCGCCACCAGCCCCCTTGCTACACCGCTCACGTTTCGCTCCTTCATGGTGAATTCGGGTGGTCGACTCTCGCCTCTGACCTCGATTCAGCAGAGCGCCCCTCCTCGCCGCCAGAGCTACTCGGGAACCTTTTCAGCCGATCACAACTGCTGGCTTGAGAGCGCCCCGACATTCTCAGACCAGTCACGGAATTAAAATTTCTTGACATTGGGAATGCATTAAAAACAACACGATCTTACAGCGTACGGTGGACGATTGAGCAAAATTTACGCTCGCAACGTGATAAAATAACGGTTGTGACGTAAATTGTTTTACGCACCGGCATGTAAAAAAAGAAAACAGCAGTATGCGATTTGATTTTTGCAGTACAGAACGAAAGCCAACGCTTGGAAACAGTTGTCAACTCATCGCGTTTTCGGCAGTGAACGCGCTGCGATAGCGGTCATGCGTACGACAGAGCAGGCAAATATAAAATAGTTAATAAACCGCATTTTAACACGGCGAAATATCGTGCAAGCATCGCAATGTGACACAAATCACAGTGAATATTATTCGGCTCTCCCTTTATTTTACCACACAAACCTTTGAACACACTTTAACCAACCCTGAAAATGTCTTGAAGCGACCCCAAAACCCGGTAAGAGCGGCGAGCTCTGCGAGTTATTTCTTCGTTGGTTAGGCTTAGCGGATTCACCGCCGTGAGATGAACGATCTCGTGAAAGCACTGGGAATACTTCACACGTCGACTTTTCCTGTTACGCTCGCAAACGAATGTCGTCCCGTCCGTTGTAATCCTCGCACCTTCGAATGCACAAGCACTTTGTTGAACCAGATATCAATCGCCGTCACGCTGGACCCCGGACACCATCACAGACTGCACAGACCACCGCCGGCCATCGTCAACAAAACCACGTGATCACCGTCCAAGTACCACGTGACGCCTGCGCCGCTCCGCACTCCGCGGCTACAGACGGAGTGCCAGGAGCGCTCTGAGAGGAGAGGCGCCCTCGGAATGAACCACCCGATCAGGCGACAGCACTCTCTTTCAACCACCCGATTTCGCGCGTCTGGAAAGAGCGCTCGAGAGCGCGCAGAAAGAACCACGCGAATTCGCCATAAGTTAGCAACAGAACAGGCGGCCACTGATCTGGCGCTGACTATATACCATTCTTATATATACAAGTACTCAGCCCAGCGTGCGATCTCCTCAGCCCAGCACGTGCATGTTCGCCGTCGCGGAAACGGACATATCACCCGCTATATTCCCGAACAAAAAATGAAACCTGCCAGGGGCCCTTCTTTGGACACGTTTATATGCCACCGACGCTTATTATATGCGCGCGCTGGTATTGGCATAGGAGAAGAGACGCACATGAGGTTCCCCGCATTTTTAGGTTTTGACAGGTTTGGCTCTTCCCGTCATTCACCGTAGTGAGTGGATGCAAGCTGCTAACCGAGTGCTCGTCGAGGCTGCCACGAGCCCAAATCGAGTGCTATGCATAGAGTTATTACGATGTACGCTAGAGGTTCAAGTGGCGCTAGTGTGCTGACGCAAATTGAAGCAGACAGCAACCAGTCGAAAATTGACTTCCGCTGTGAAGTCCGAAAATCACCCAACCAGGCAGATTTCTGCCGACTATGTTTACTTTCAACTTCCGGTATGGCATTTCTATGGGCAAAAAGTGAGTGCATTTTCTCACTGCGCTCAATCATTAGAGTAAATATCCCGAATAATTTGCAACTTTCAGCGATGGTAGTACCGCGGTGTGAGAATCGCGCTCACTAGCTCCTGGATGATTGGCCTCATAATAAATGGGCTTGCCTACACCTTCAAGGCGTGAAAAAATAACGTAAGGCTCTAATGCTGCGCGTATATAGCTAAACTAGAATTACTTACGCGTCGCAGACCCAGCCTCGTACCGCTGTTCTACGACGATCATCCAGATGAGAGCCATTTTGATAGGCACCAGTGCGCCTCCTGTAGGTCGTGAAAGTTGCGAATTCGTACGTACTAGGTAGCTTGAACATTTCTCAATCAGGCCGACGAAATAATTGGTCAGTTACGGTGTTTTTCGTTCAAATTAATCGCATTAAAAACAGTGCTAAAATGGCTTCGTATGTGTATTTACGTGCACTGTCGGACATTGTTAGCGCGAACACGACGTCGGCGCATTTCAACATGAGGGATATACGTGCCAAGCGAACGAAGGACATCTGGAAATTAAGGGATACGGCAAAAACTACGCAGTAACACTGGATCGGTAACTACCCGTGCATGTACAGTCAAAATAAATTGAAGGCGATGTACTATATTTTGATTTTAAATAAGTACCGCTTTATTCTTTCTGCTCTGTGCGAAGATGCTTGTTCTACGCTAAAAATATCACCCGCACGCTCGAAATATTTGAGAACAAGTGCCCGATAAAAGCTGACGGGGTAATTTTCATATAGTGACAAGACTGGCATATCATCGATATATAAGCGTCAACGGAATGCTGGCGAGCCTTGAACAAGCTCTATAATCCTTTCGATTGTAATTTTTCTTTGAATCGTCGCTTTGTTTTACACACCTGCTGCGAAACACACGTTTGGGACTGAAATGTAGCGAAGTTAAACATCGTTCACTGATGAAGAAAAATGCTCTAACTAAAGCAATTACACTTTTACAATGTTAATCGAGGTACATACTATTCGGAACGACCCAAATAACCAAAGCGTTTTGTGTTATTTTCCGGCGAAAAGATAAAATGCACGCGCGTTTTCCCATAGGAATGCACCGGAGCACCTCAAAAGTAGACTGGTTGCTGTCTGCTTCAATTTGTGTCGCGGAAGTCGCATGGACACTAGCGCCAGTTTAACCTCTAGCGTACATTATAATAACTCTATGGTGCTCTGCAGTCACAGTCACTGGCGGCACTAGGAGGGGAGGCGGGGTTGCGATACCTTCAGGGTGCAGCGCTCAGGGTGAGAGCACAGCTGGGGTGGTTTGCTCATTTTGCGGCCGCGGCCGCGGCTGCGGCCAAGAGAGATTTTTATGTCACGTGACCAGCTCGATGGGGACAAGGAAGTACCTAGCGTCCCTGCCTAATGGCAGGAAAGTCCGTGGCGCTTCGAGTACAAAAGTCTAATTTCGCTCGCAGAAACTGACTGCAGAGGCTTTAAACTGAAGTCTAATTAACCGGCCCATCATACTTTATGAGCGGCACGTAAACTTACAGACAGGGGAGTTAAATATAAGCCAAAATAAGGAAAAATCACGCAAACCGAAAGCGGTGGTTGTGTATTTATGTATCTGAGCCAGAGCCGAAGAAAACATATTTGTGGTGCAGTCGCACGGATAGAGCGCCGGGACTTGTAGACGCGCGTGAAAGTTCCGGGTACAAATCTCGGCGAATATGTTTTTTCTTTTAATTCTGCGCGTGTGTTTTATTTTGTAAGTGTGACCTTTTTTATAAATCATCCAATAGGACTACTGCGCCTTACACGGTTTTTGCTGTTTGCTCCAACTGTTGGGCCGACATACCGAAAAAAAGGATAAGCCAAGTTAACGCGCTAATACAATCGTTTCATAATGTTCCTTAAAAGGAAATCAAGATAAAGCCAAGTTAATGCGCAAATAGGAATGTTTCATAATGTTCATTAAAAGGACACCAATATTACAGCATCGGTATGACTTTCACAGAAACGGGGCCGAAAGAAGCATCCTTACCCCAGCAACTACAATTTTATGTGTTTTTAAATATACAACGCTCTTGCTACGACTCTTGTCAATAAGAGGAGGCGCCCATTTAATACTACTACACACTGCAGTCGTGTCAACTTAAAAAAAAAAGATTCCACAAAATAAAAAAAATATAAAAAGTAGAATTCTTGGCGCGATTTCGAAGCCGAAATTTTCACGCCGCGACCGCAAGTCTCGGCGCTCTAACCGTTCGACTACAACATTTTTGTTTCTTTATTTCGTACGTTCAATTACAGCAGGATGCACTTTACGGCGCTGGCGCAGATATATCAACACACAAACACCGCTCTCGGTTTGCGTGTTTTTTTTTAAATTTCGGCTTATATTTAACTTCCCTGGCCTTAACTTTACCTGCGCGCCTAAAGTATGATGGGGCGGTTAATTGGACTTCAGTTTAAAGCCTCTGCAGTCAGTTTCTGCAAGCGAAACTAGACGTTTGTACAGAAAGCGGCACGGACTTCTCTGCCATTAGGCAGAGACGCTAGGTACTTCTTCGTCCCCATGGAGCTGGTCACGTGACATCAAATTTCCTCTTGGCCGCAAGGTTAGCAAACCGCCCCTGCACAGTGCAAATAAGGGGGGGGACGCTAACCCTAATGACGCCACCGCTGTGCACGTGTTATATTTATGTGAACAGCATTTCAATATCGTAACCAAGAGGATATTCCCTGGATATGTTTTATTTTTTCTCTCTAATTCCAATGCAACAAAGACGCTTCTTGATTAGAGCAATGCAGCGAGAAACGGAGGGTAGACGAGATTGCGCGGAGCTTCAGAACGCCAAACTCTGGTTGGAATGATCAGTGGTAATACCTCGAGCTAGCTGCCTTTGCTTCTACTGCACTCGTTGAAAGCGTTAGAACGCAGAACGCCGGCCTCCGTTGTTTGATTTTTCCGTTCAAACGCGTTCGACTAGTGCAGTGTAGACAAAGGCAGGTAGCTTTAGGTCTACCCATTAATCATTCTAACCAGATCTCGGCGTTCTGAAGTTCCCGCGCGTTCTCGTCTTCTTTCTCTCAGTTTCTCAGCGCATACAGCACAAGAGCGAGAGTCTTGATGGTTTAAAATGTGAAGAGCCGGATACAAATTTCTAGCGCCTCAGTATGAACAGTTCGCTCGCTCACATTTGTGTGCATGTTTAGAGAGCATCGGTTAACCTGAATGGGTGTCTGGCGCAACTCAGCTGTAGATGAGAAATGTAGCCAGTGGAGTACAACTGATACAACCACTAGCCTGGAGTCGTGCAGCACTTAGTGGTTATTCACGACCGCACGTCGGTATAAAGCTCACCCAGATTGAAGCTAACAGGGGTGGGGAGAGCCACGGAGCTCTGCGTTCTAAGTTTTCACTACTCGCGCTCCGAGCAGTGTTCTGTTAACACATTCAGAAGTGCTCCAAAAGCCTATCATGCTGTGGCTGTTCTAGGCTTTCTAAGCTTAGAACAAATAGAGGGCTGGAACAGGCTGGAGGGCTCCGTGTTTCAAGTCATAAAGTGCATGCATTAAACTGCCCCAGCTCCCCCAGCAACACCAGCATGACAAAGAACGCAATTCCATGATATTTGTTTTGTCGATTTGCTTTTTTAGAAATGCATCATAATGAGATATTGTGGTGACAAAAGAGCTTACGCAAACCATTAGAAATATACTTTATTTTTTCTGGCAATATAATAATTTTTACAAAAATCCTGCCGTAATATTTTCATTGTGTTGATTCGGGGTTCAGGTAATAGCATTTCGAATGAAGATCTAAGCTCATTTCAGAACACACTGTAGTATCACGGTCGGTAGTACAGAAATATAATATATTTTCTTGACCAACCACTGGCGACACCTAGCCAACCAAGCGGCCATATAAAAATAAACAGGTGAGTGGTGGGGCTGACGTGGGTAAGCAAATACCGTCGATGCATTGGTTAGTCTTTCTGGAGGCGCTGCTCTTTGGTTTTGGCTTCAAAATTAAATATTAGGCTCAATCATGTAACGCCATATTTTGACAGAAGTGGGGCAGGATACTGAAATTCGGACCGGAACAGTAAGTAAGGGTAATGTGACGTGCGGAACTTGAAAACAAACTCTCAAAAGTCGGATGTCGTTTGCGGTGGTGATGAACTCGACAGACTTTTGGTACAAGAATTCTTTAAAGTAATGATCGTGAATGGCGCATTCGTAATATGACATTGCGACAGAAGCAGACATTGAACCTAGTGAAGGGTTCGGACGCGGCAGCAGCGCATGAAATTATGTTGGACTTGAGAAAAGGTATCGCAAAGTTCGTCGGTGAAGGATAAGCTAAAATCAAGTGCTCGAGACATCCTGGAGTGTCTTGTGACTCTGCATAAATGGCTGACCAAACTCAGCTAGTGACCTGGTGTGTGCAGCAATGAATTGGCTGCGGACGCTAGACTATGGCGATTTAGATAAGGACCGTCATTGAAGTGTTCGCTGTGCGCGTTACTCATGCAAACGCGAGAAGCGGAGTGACGGCACTGCGCGCGAAAAAGACCCAGCAGATGAACGAGCTAAGCACAGCTTATTTCCTTGTGATTGTGTATTTTCATTCGTTTAGAGTTCACCCAACAGACAATATAATTTTTGAAAAATCTCTGTCAAATGCAGATTTACCAAGTGACTGGAAAAAAGCTAAAATACAACCAAATCACAAAAAGGGCAAAGAAACCGATCTTGGAAACTATCGTCTTATTTCAATAACATCTCAGTGCTACAAAATACTCGATCATATAATTGGCAAACATATAGCTAGCTTTCTAGACCAACATCAAATACTAAGTCCACACCAACACGGATATAGAGGGGTCTAGTCAACAACCACACAGCTCTTATTTAACGTCCATTATTTTGCTTCCGCGCTCAATAAAAACAAACAGGTGGATGATATACTTATAGATCTGGTTAAGGCTTTTGATGTGGTCTCGCACACTAAGCTGTTACAGAAGCTTCATACTATATTAAAAAATGACCTAATGCTAAATTGGCTACACGCCTTTCTAAAAAATATGCTGCAGTTTGTTTTCTTTGGTGGTTCTGCTTTGAATAGATGCAGTGTTACATCTGGTGTACCGCAAGGTTCTAGTCTTTCACCGCTAATATTTTACTGTTTTTAACGACTTATGTTCAAATATATGATGTAATTATCAAATTGTTTGCTGATGATTGTATTGTATATAGCATCATTGATTCCCCTGATGACCAACTCAAACTAAACATGTGTCTTTCTAAGGTTGCCTCCTGGTGCAGGACTTGGCAAATGAATTTGAACAACTCCAAGTGTGCAACAATGTCCGTAACACTAAAGAAACACCCTTACCTTTTTAGCTACAGCGTGGACGGACATGCACTTAACAACGTCTCAGAGTACAAGTATTTGGGTATTAGCATTTCGAATAACTTGTCCTGGAACTCCGTCATTGCTTCTGTTACCTCCAAAGCTACAAGCAAACTGTGGCAACTAAAACGATCACTTAAATTCGCAACCCCTGAAGTTAAATTACTAGCATATAAAACCTTAATTGGGCCAACACTGGAATACGCACGCTTCGTCTGGGACCCCTACATAGTAGTCAATATAGAAATATTGCAAACGTGTGAAGACAAAGGCCCTGAGATTTATTTTTAACAAATATCGGCGGTACGATTCGCCGACATCAATAATGAAACTAACAGACCTGACTTCTTTCTCCGAACGCGCGATAACTAACATGCTGAAAACTCTCCTTTAGATCATCAAGGACAGCCTTCACATCAACACAGACAACATGTTTAGCTTCTCTACCAGAACTGACACTAGAGCTTCACACCCAAGGTATATAAACAATTTCCAGGTCCGCATAAATTGCTTTAAAAATTCGTTTTTTTTCCACGAACTATATCCGATTGGAATAGCCTTCACCCCAGCATCACTAATTCAGATTCACTTGAAAACTTCCTGCTACTGCTGGCCGCCTTATAGCAAGCGACTTGCTCATTATGTCGAAATGTATTCATTTATATACATTTTTGTAACCCTCTCATATGACGCCCCTATGTTTGGGGTAGTAGTATTGTGAAATAAATAAATAATAATAAATAAATAAGTCGCGTCCCAAAGTTGTGGCCATATAAGCGTTCTTAGGGGCCGTTTTTGTATGACAATGTGTACAGTCGTTCTCTCTGTGCTTTGTGCCACCGCCTGAATAATCGCGCAAGCCTCCCCCGTCAAAACCGGCTCAGGCTTGCACTACTCCGATTCTTTCTATTTGTTCGTTTAGTGCTTGCCTTTTCGATAAGGTATGCCACAAAACCGTCGTACTCTATGTGTTCTTTCGCGGTGGTGTGAAAATGACGCGGTCAATCCTATCGATGCCACACGCTGCGTAAAATACTTGAGTGACGCCTCCACCGTGCTGACTCACCGGACTTCGCAAAATGCGAAGGACCTTGTCGTCGGTGCCCCATGACACACTTGTTGTTTTCTTAATTCGCCCAGGATTTTCCAGCTCTGGAAGTCACTCGAACTTTTTGCCATTTGTTTGAAGGTAACACCGATGGCCTTGATGGCCTTGATGTGTTCCATCCTTTCTATCTCTCCCTTGCCCGTTGATCTCGCTTTTTGTATATCTAGTGATTCCCATTCGATGGTGCCGGGACCTGGCTGCCGCCATGTACTGGGTATTTTGGGATGACGCCTTCATTTGGACTATCCTTGAGGTACTGAATGACAACGTCGATACAGTGCCGCATTGTTTATCATTGATCGCCCAAGCATCCTCAACGGCTCCAGATTTCAACATCATCAGCAACGATGGTGAAGCCCGACTCTTCAATCACTTTAAGTAGAGTCGGAAGAACCGGAACCAGCATATTGAAGAAGGTTGATAACATAACCGCTCCCTAGAGTACTTCTTTCAGGTTTGGCATTTGGGCCCGTCTCCCATCTACAGTTGGAATCTTTGGTCACACAGAAAGTCTTTTGTGATGCTTAGGGCCTTGTCTCGTGTACCGCATGACTTGCCTCCCTTGACGACAGTCCAATTTGGGACAGCATCAAAAGCCTTTTGAATATGTAAGGCGACGACAAGTCGTGGGTTCCCCTTGTCTTTGTAGGCCAGGACTTTATCGTAGAGAAGCTTGAGTTTGTCCTGGGTTCCCATTGCGTCGCAGAAGACCGTCTGTATAGAATCAAGGCATTCATGTTTTTGTTCTTAAATTTCACTTGATCTGCGAGGTGGATCGCCCCCGCCCCCGATCAAATTGACCACTGTAAAATCCGGCCTTGTCCTTGTCTCAAGAAGTTCAATATTTTTTATTCTCCGTACGTCTCCCAGAATCCCGCAAAACGTGATGGTTGACGTCACACGCAGATGTTACTTTCGGCTCCCAGACGATTCCTTTCGACGGTTTTAGGGATAGGATTGGTACGCGCTGAAGTTGTTCGTCCACTACGCGTAGCGTACGGACCACCGTTCAAATCGATCGTCGAAAAGCAAAAAAAAAAGCACGCTTGAGAAACGTGTTTTTTCACATCTATTGTCAGGAAGTTTCTACTAAGTTGAAGAAGATGTATCGTTTTTACGAAGAATCTTGAAAATAGCTACTCAAGTTATCCTGGTGACGGTTCTACAAATAGGCACTGCTAAAAACGCTCTCCAGCAAACAACAACGAAAACAAGGGTGCACCTTTCCTTTTGCCGTTCAATCAGGAACTCAACTAGTTCCATTCCCACCGGCGCAACGTAAAACGGCGACGTTCCTCAGTTCCTTCTCAATAGAACGCGTTCTCAGAACATCGTTTCTGGAAACGCCATTCCGACAGCACTGCATAAAGTATAGTCTAGTTAGCGTGTATGCCGCTTTCGACAACGCTTTGTCGCAATCCTTTTTGAACAACCTTTACACTTAAAGAAAAAAAAGGCATATTCTCACACCCTTTGTCCCATATACGACATCCCAAAACTTCAGCTCGATGTACAGAGCACTGATGTTGAACAGACGGCCCAAACCTTAACGGGGGACTTTAAAACTGTGATACAGTAAACGACTAAATTTTCAGGAGGACCTAATTTCGCAAATTTCGCGAATTGCCTACCATTCGCGAAAAATAGGTCCCACGAATGGTTCCGGTAAAATGCTGAATGATTGGAATCTATATTGAGATCCCACCTCTTCGCGAAAATTAGAACCCGCGAATTATTCCATAACTTCAGCATTGACCACAATCGTGAAATATTGAGCCCGCGAAAAACAAGTCGTTTACAGTATATAGCCCACTGAAAAGGTATAGTAGGTAAAAAACACTGAGGTTTAGCAGTAATGCCAACAAAACCCAATGCCTTTTTTTGTAGTCAATAACACGTGCACTAGATATTTCAATAAGCTGTACCACTCGGCTATCACGCCGCTTGTGAATGATGGTACCGTCGGTTCAACGTCCGCACGTTGTACGTCGAACGGAACTTTTGTGGTGTCGTATATGAGAAAAGGGGTGTAAGAATATACCCTTTTGTTTTGAGAAGCGTATGACCATTTGCACGGCGCGAGTCAATGCTTCATTGTAGTCGAATTCAGTTGTGTCTTTCACTCAAATAAAATATCCAAAGCCCATACTAGGGCCATCAGTTTGACTTGCGCGAGGAGCAGAGACTGAGCGACATTTCGACCTTCAGGACGCCTTCTCTGCTTCATGGCAAGAATTTGCGATCCACGTGAAGTGACGGTAGGACAAGTTGCTGTTTGAATTGCTTCTACGTGTCGCGTCGGTTGGCCACGGCTGTCACGGCATCCACCAAGGGTCCCACCGACTCCGGTTCGATTGTAGAATCAGAGCCCCGTCATCTTTACTTTTTCTTTTCTGAGAGCAAGTGACGCGCACCCTCCGCGCTTGGATGTAGGACTCTTCCGCCAAGAATCGGCCAAGCGGACGTTGGCCAACTTTTAAAACAGCCTGCTGTTATAATGCGTCTACTCCGGCCTCGTGGGATCATCGTAGGGGTCAATATCGTAATTCATGCTCCATGCAAGCGGTACGGCAGACTGTCAAACTTTTCTTCAGGACAGGATTCTTAATACCCGCCTTGTGCGCTGGGGTGGGGCTACGGACTCTCATATATAAAGTTACCTTACGCAACTTCATGAACAATACGAGGCCCTGCTTTGCAGTGACACAACGGCTTCCACTGTTTCTTTGGTGACCCACTGTCCCTATGCGCAACCCTAGGTCAAGCGATACACCAGGTATGCTAAGCAACATTTTCTGCCGCGCCCTCAAACCGCTCTTCTCTCTTCTCCTCGATACGCACCTCACCAGGCAGAATCTCTACCCCCCCCCCCCCCCAGTCGCCTGAAATTACAGGGCTCTCGCAGCGCTGAAATTTCAGGCAGACTGCCAAGAGCTGGACGACCACCCACTTTGCGGGCTTCCATAGGTTCCCGAAAAATTTGGTCAGAGCGTAGAACAGGTCCCCCCTATGCGAAGCTTCAACGATACATTGTCCCTATTGTAACTTGTATCCGCGCCGGGCAAAGGCAAAGTACTTGTCAGAGTCCTTCCGGGTAGGCCAAATTGTCCTCTTCTCGAGAGAGGGGTTAAGCCATGATTATCGGTGGCCTGGCGCCCAATTAGGCTATTGATTATAAACTAACAATTTCTATCGGCTTTTGTTTGTTGTTGCGGATCCACACCGTCCTCTCAAATATAAATATTTTGAGTCTGACTTGCTCCGTTTCAAGTTACCCCCTCCGTTCCCGTGTGGCTCTTACGCTGGACCTCCTGGAGTACCAGTGCCTACCGATGGGTGGCGTAAGTGGTTATTGGCAGCTAACATTTTGATTGAAAACTTGTTTATGACGATTTTTTAAATGATGCCTGGCATTCGACTTCCGTTAAACTTGCCGGAGGTCACTTCCCTTGAGCCTCTTTATTTCATTTGGCCTATCATATGTAAGCCAGATATAACACTTCTCTTGACGAACATGTCATTTTCACAAATCCTAAATACAATTTTTTACAATATTTGTATATTTTTTCTAAGGGCAAAGTAGTGAATTTATTTATAAGAGGTTTTTAACATGGCCAACAGAAAATAAATGGGCTACCCGGCATAAAATAGCTAAATATTTCTCGAGGGCCTAATTTACTGAAACATAATAGCCCGAAGAAATATTACTCTTTTTTCACGATGTGTGCGTTATTATAGGGGGTGTTTTGAGCCTCCGAGATTTACAAAATGTCGAAGTTCCGAAGCTCAAATGGTGGGCAGCAGATTTGCTATTTTGAATGTTCTTTGCATTTGATCAGATTATTAATCACGTTCGGAGCCATTTTTTTTATCTCGCATTCATGCACTTCCTTTCATTTTTTTGTGGGCATTAGTATCAGTAGGCACGGCCGTAGACGGTAGAAATCCTCACTGTGCATCAGTTCTGTCATATCGCTATGGACGTGACCAATATTAACAACGAACGCAACCAGATATGACATAACCAATTACAGAAATAATTTTCACTAGTTCTTAACGCGTCTTAGTACTACGGTTTCATTGATTGTGTGCTACAACAGTCACGTTTGTATGACAAAGTTAAAAAAAATTACGTAAAACACCAGCAAAGCCACGGTCCGGTTGAATCTAGACAACTAATTTGGAAGCTCCTATGGCGGCAAACACGTCAATGTCCTTTATTCGCCGGTCGGATAACTAAAAAAATAAAAACATCCGCAATAATTTCTCGTTTTTATAAACAACTCCGCTCTCCAAAAAAAAAACTCCATAATGCGGGTTGTATTTAATATTGAGACAATTAATCACGTATTTCCCCCGTTTGTAACTTAACATGATGTCCATTTAGCAGCTTTTACCTTCGAACAGCACTGCGTCAAACTCAAGCCAATTTTCCAAAGGCAGCGAGAGCTATCCGACGAGGGTGCACAACAGTTTTCTCGTTCTGCTACAAGCACCGAGCAAGGTCGAGGCAAGGACCCCAACCTCCGACATCTCGGCAGCATTCTCTTCAACTGTATCCGGGCAGTCTTGCAGCTGCAGTCGCGAGTTCTTTATTCTTTTAACTTTGTTTCTCGCACGACCGGTTTTTGGTTTTCGTAGTCTTCTTGCCAGCCTAGTATTCTCGATGGATGATGTTTGTAGACTTCAACAATCTCTACTATTGCGCCCTTCTCGTGTTCCGTAAATTTTAGGCCCGGATGCTCGGCGGCTCTTTTATCTCAAAACGCAAGCGTGAAAACGGCTGTCACCTTCAAACTACTTCGGTATCGTTCGTTATTAAACACAGAAAATCATACATGTAAAATCTTTGGTGTTCATTTAAAGCTAACATACTTGTTTTTTAAAGGTCAGCGTGGCAATCATTTAATTAAGTGTCCTTTCATTCACCACTCACCAACAAAAAAAAGAAACATGCCGCCAAACAGCAGCCGGCGCCGACTATTGCGTCACAGGTTATTTTATATCACGCGATTTCTTGCCGCCGATTGTGTTCGTCCTTCTGAGTGTTCGCTAGCTTCGCTTCGTCCATCCCTGCATACCCTACGCAACGCCAGCGTATAGCTAGGGTCGTGACTGTGAACCGGAGTTAATGTTGGCTCAGCCGCATTCTAAGCGCTTGCTTCGACAAGCTAGGATTTTAGCTCCAAACCACTTAGAAAAGAAGAGCTTTGCGTTTATGTAAGCGGCATTGTTAAAACCGGCCCTAAAAGTCCAGCATACTTAGTACGCAGGCGACCATCGGTGGCGAATCATAATTAGTTTAGCGAGCTTAGTCGCTGTCAATCAGTAATGCGGAATGGACACCCCCATTTCATTCCAATTCAATGCGGAGGGCAAGTTCGTCTGCTTCTCGCGCAGGGGGTAGCGGTGACGTCAGAACGCCGAGCCCTGTTTGGCTGATCGCGGTCCCCTATCCGAGCGTCGTCTGCTCCTTTGCAACGTCGTCTGCTCGCAACGTCGTCTGCGTCTGTCTTACCTTTCCTGCGACTTTTGCAAGTGGAGAGGCCAGATTCACGAAACTATCTTACGCCAAAAATATGCGTAAGACAAAACTTAAAAACAAATTCGTATTCACGAACCGAAATTTTCGTAAGTTTTGCGCAGGTTACGACAAAATCCTATGACAGCTCCGAAGCTACGCACTTGTTACGATCAAATCAGCATGGCCGACAGCGTCGCGGTCGCGACGACCAACGGACGTTTATTTTTCTACGTGCGCTTCTCTCGCGTCCCGACTTCAAGCAGCAAGAAAAAAGTAAAAGTACTTGAACCAGACCACGACGAACAAGAACGCTGGATCCACAAACACCCGGGAAAAGCTCCAACGGCCACGATTCCACCGACACCGACCAAGCGAACTCGGCAGATAGGCCTAGCAGCCACTCCGACTCGGTGACCGTCTGCCCGCGACCGGCTGGCGTGCTGAATGGAATGTGCCCGCGCGACCCTTGTGAACCCTTCCCGTATTATACTGTGATCACTGACCTCAATTTTAGATTAAGAGGTCAATCTCTTCCTCTTGTCATCTCCTTGTTTTCCGAGGCAACGGTGACTCTCGCCGATGAAAAAGCGGTGAATATCCGACAGACGCAGGAAAGGTAAAGGAGCCATCGCTTTGACTAGCAGACGTAAAGCAGACGACGTTAACTGCGCCAACCCGCCGACGCCGTTAAAAAATGAGGAGTCTTGACGCCCACGAAAGGGGGGAAAAAGTATTTGGGAGGGAACTTGCGGACAATAACACGCTCACTCTCGGGTCTTAGCAAAGAAACCTCGGCGTCTCGGGACACTTCGCCAGTGAGTACTTTGACTTCCCTCCTTGATGCGCTTCTGCTAGTTGTTCGACAAAAACAACGAACCGCTCGAGTTATTTTGTCTGCCTTCTCTGAAAGGCGAAGTCGAGCTCGCTCGTAAAGACCTGCACTTCCGAAAGTCGCAGGAAAAGTAAGACAGACGCAGACGACGTTGCGAGCAGACGTTGTTGCAAAGGAGCAGACGACGCTCAGATAGGGGACTCGCGATCAGCCAATCAGGGCTCGGCGTTCTGACGTCACCGCTACTTCCTTTCTGATGCGCAGAAGCCGAAAATGAGCCCACTTGCGAGGCGTATTCCTTTCAACTCCTAGGAATGGGGACACTGGGCCCGTTCCAACTCCTTTAATGGCGGAATAGTTCCATTCAATTCCTCTAATTCCTAAACGTAAAAATTGGCCCTTGACAGATGCGTTGTGCTACCGGCGTAAGCAGCATAAAGCTTACATTATCAAACGCAGAGACCATTGGAAAAAAAAGCTAAATGCCTAAAACTAAGCGGTGCGCTGGCTGGCACAAAGTGTTTGTTTACATTGTACTGGAAACATCGAGAAAGCTCCTTTATCTGTCGATGCTTGTTTAAGACATCGATCTCGCGACTACATGGCTCGCAACAAACATCCAAACTTAAATCCACTAATTTTCTTTCTTTGCAAACTTTTTGCTTTTGACTTTTAGGACATACGCGGCCAACGTATCTGTTTGATAAGACCATAAAAATGGCGTAGAAAATGGCGTGGCGTAGAAACAAGCTACATTATTGTATTCTTCAAACACCTGCACAGCAACACGGCTACGCTGCTGGAAGCGACTCCATCCACAGCGGATAGAACACATCCTCTGAAAAAGTGCAACCTCTACGGCGCAGCAGGAGGGACCGTATAGACCATGTTACGAAACCTGTTTGAAACGCATAAGTTCACGCTTGCTTTACAAATCTCGATATTTCTTATCATATCCAATTCAATTCTTTACGTATTTTCCAGGCAATCACTAGAACATCTCCTGGGATCAAATATACATTCGTTCATTGTGGTTCGTTCATTACACGGACGTTATCGGTTTCATTTGTTCATCATCTCGCTCATTATTTTGGCATGAGCCAATACATCTTTCCGCGTGCGCGTCCGATGTGTTTACTTGCAAGAACATTCAAGATGCACTTCGCGAGCTCTCAGTTGCAGGCGTTTCGCGGTGACCGAAGTACCTGGCTTTAACACGAATAAAATTTTATGAACCGGGTGATGCCGTAAGGACCAACACATTTGGTAAGCCTCATAAAATTCGAATTCCAATCTAGCATAACTCAAGCTGGGCACGCGAACGCAGTTTCACAAAATGTTTTATGTATCTTCTTTTTTTTAAGAGAGGGAGAGAGAAAGAGAGAGAGAGAGAGCTCAGCTCGGAGGTGGTGAAATATTAAAAAATAGTGCAAAAACGGCGGCCTCAGTAGTAGCGGCTAGTACCCAGCTCTCCTTCCCGGTGGCCCTAACAGCAACGGTCGCGCCTTGTCTGGCGCGGAACTGTCTTTCTGCAGGTGTAGTCAGGTCGGTCACGCGAGAAGCACGGTGACGATA
>JAZHYW010010102.1:0-12110 GCA_037355805.1 Ixodes ricinus | reverse complement strand
CTGCCTGCCTGGTCAGCTGCGCTCGCGGCAATATGCCATGATTCGAGAGGCTAAAGAGGGTATGCAACTAGCGCACAAACCTGTGCCTACCCTTGGACGACTCATGCCACGCCCAAAGATCGCCCTGGTAAAGAAAGAGCCCAAGGCGTTATATACTGGGTGTTCTTTTTTATTCGAAACAGATTTATTTAAAAAAAGCCGTGAAAGTTACACTTATGCTGCTTGTGGAGGTGAGTTATACGGCCAGGGGGACATATTATAGGGGGCTAATCGTAACGATCAGTTGGCTAATTAACTAAAATTCGATAATTAACTTTTTAATTAATGAAAATAGACATATGGTTCCAATTAGAAACTTGCTCAGCATCATCCAAAACCCCTAAATCAGTCATTTTCAGAAAGACTTTGAGCGCGTGAAAAGCGTAGTAGTGCACTAAAGTTACCACTCGTGGAGCAGGTGCAAGGCTGGGGCTAGATAAGAGACGGAAAAAATCGCGCGGGCGCCTTATCTCAACCTCTAGCTTTGTACCTGCTCCACGAGCGGTAACTTCAGTGCACTACTACGCTTGTCACGCGCTCCAAGTATTACTGAAAATGACTGATTTAGTGGTTTTCGGTGACGCTGTGCAAGTTTCTAATTGGAACCATATGTCTATTTTAATTAATTAAAAAGTTAATTACACGAATTTTAATTAACTGACCAATTGATCGTTACGATTAGCCCCTATAATATGTCCCCCTGGCCGTATAACCCACCTCCACAAGCAGCATAAGTGTAACTTTCACGGCTTTTTTAAAATAAATCTGTTTCGAATACAAAATAACACCCGGTATAAGATTTCTTGCGGGGTTTGCGCGGCCACATACATCGGCGAAACGAAGAACTATACAAAGAGAATCCGTCAGCATAAAAACGACGTGCGCAAGTTCGATCACGAGCGTAGCGAGGTCGCTGAGCACAGCGCCGTCAAGGACCATCGCATAGACTTTGACAGCGCATGCAATATTGACGTTTAGACAAATCCTCGAAAAAGACTGGCTCCTCGAATCATGGCATATTCAAACAACGCCACAGAACATCAATAGATCTCTCGAAGCTTTACCATCCGCCAATATGAACGGGCTTCGTCACTTTACTGAAAAAGGCACAGCCGTAGGAGAAGACGACAAGACACACGCCGTAGAAGAAAAAGAAAAAGACACTGCTCCGTCAGCGGCCATAGCCGTAGTCGCCCCTGAATAAGAGGCTGAATCAGCCTTGAAACATCAGAGTCCCTATAGAAGGGCTTGGTTGGTGTTGTAATTTTTTAA
The DNA here is from genome assembly GCA_037355805.1 of Ixodes ricinus. Taxonomy (NCBI): domain Eukaryota; kingdom Metazoa; phylum Arthropoda; class Arachnida; order Ixodida; family Ixodidae; genus Ixodes; species Ixodes ricinus. The sequence goes on along the minus strand of JAZHYW010010102.1, from coordinate 10,799 downwards.
TATTAGGTGAAGGTAAAACAGATCGTTTCATAACTCATTGAATGTAACCTAGGAACTTATCGTCTGTAGTTTTGAATGAAAATACACAATCGATATCAACATTTATAACCTACAAAATAAATGTAGCAGCCTTCAAACCAAATTACAAAGAAGTCCGGCGTTTCGGGTGTACTCAAAGACGAAAGCGTGTATGCGTACATTTGTTTTACAAAACTCTATGCTGCAACGTAAGAAACAAGGTTTACAGGCGAATCGCGAAAGTTCGCAACCGGCTTCCATTTTAATATTGGCTCCAGAATTAGAGCTACCGTGCATAAGACGAGCGCACTCATAATAGCAATGTCTGCCTTCAGGAGTACCGGTGTAGAGTCCGTTAAACTCCTTCACGAAATAACAAAACGCCACGCGTATATCGGTCCACTCGCAGCCTACACGAGAACGGCCGAGGCGAGCGGGGGAGCCGTGTCCCATCTGTTGTCACCCTGCCACGAAGCAGGGACCAGCGGTAAATATAACGCCAAGCCGGTGCGAAGCGAGCCGGGCTAGAGAGAGCGCAGATTAATCAGTAGGCACCTTTCCTCCTTTACCATCAATCGTAGAGGACCAGCTGTACGAGTTAACAGCACCAGTGAGAAGCGAGCGTCGACTCAACTTTCCCGGAAAAATATGGAGAAATTACATGACCCGCCCTTCCTCGACATCACCGTGCAAACCCTCATGAAACTCGTGGCACCTCGGGAGCCTTATCTATTGCCAAACTCGCAAACTCACCGACCTCTTGAACTCATCCCCCTCACCGAATTCATAAGCTCACCGAACTCACAAACTCACGTCCCTTACCAAACTCATGAACTCACAAACTCACGTCCCTTACCGAACTCATGCACTTACCGAACTCATGCACTCACCGAGTTTATGAACTCACTGAATTCACAAACTCACGTCCCTCACTGAACTCATGAACTCACCGAACTCACAAGCTCACTGAAATCATGAACTCACCGAACTCATAAACTCACCAGAACTCATGAACTCACCGAACTTATAAACTCACCGAACTCGCGCCCTTCACCGAACTCACGCCCTTCATTCAACCCCAAACTCTTGAGATTTTGAGGCTTATGATCTTACGCACCCTCACCTCATGTCTGATCGGTGAGGGTGAGTGAGGTGAGTGAGAGCACTCATGGGCGAGTTTGACCGAGATATGGTCCCACGACGTTAACGAAGCCTCGTGGTTCTCGAACCTCTGCCTCGCAGTACCCAACATCGAAAAGTAGTTCTGCTGGTACTGCACAGCACTTCATAAGTTCTGGCGTGCAATGTCCCTGTAGTGTTGAATCGAGTCCTCGACGTCCTCGTGGATCTCACCGTGAACTGGCTTTGGCGTACGAGGAGTGACAAACAGGTAGACGACGGAAGTGGCGGCCGGGTTCTACAGGGACATCTTCGTCGTCTTGGTCTTCGGCTTCTCGTATAGAAGGCGAAACTCTAAGAGCAATCCTTGGGAGCGACGGCTGGCTCGGTTTTGGGTTAGTCGATCTGGATTAGCTTGACGGGACTTGAAAGATACCGAGCCCCATAGATCTTTTGAGGGGCACGGTTCACGGGAATAAAATGGGGTACCCAGCACCTACACCAAAATGCCACGAATGGCGGTTTGCGAGGTAGCGAAGGACTGAAGGGAACTAAACGTTTAATTGGGCTAACTTGTGCCCAAAACAAAAGAAAAAGCCTTAGCGTCGCTAGCGTCAATGCGGGCGTACCAGCAGGATCGAGCGCTGGGGCGAGATTGACTCCGTACGACGTGGTAAGGGTTCTTTTTAGCTTTCACTGGGAGCCTTGAGCATTCTATCTTGTTCGTTGTGAAAGTATACATTCTGAGCTTGAACAAGCTACACGGCTCTTCAACGTTTTAGAGTTGTCTACTTACATAAAGAAAGAGAAAGCGACAGCGGTGGCGGGATTCGAACCCCGGTCATCTGCGTGGGAGCCAATCGCGCAGCCTACTTGTCTAGCTGCACTTTCTGTTTCTGGTACTTGGTTAGCTGCGCACGCGGCAATACTGCCTGGTTGCCTACACCTGGTGGCACTCTTTAACTGTAATAACTTTGGTCTTTCGTTGCTTGCACGATAAGAACCGAATTTGGTATTCACTTAGGTAGGTTCCCAAGATTTGGGAACGTATTCATATACAGAATACGATAAACTTGTCAGTTGGTTAAATGATAGCTTCTGCAACCGGTGCTCAAATACGAGCGCACAGCGAATACAGCTTGAGTTAACAAGACAGGCAAAAATCATAACCGTAGCACAAAAACGAAGAACGCAACAAACTTAACAAGCCAACCATAATGAAAACCTTGCAGAATGAACATAACACTTAGAAGAGTTCGGGAGTATAAAGACATGAACAACAAACAAGAGAAAGTGTCGGACTATGTGGCAGTTTACAATCAAGACGAAATTTGGTTGTCTAAAAACAACTTAACTTTAACAACTCTTTTTCTATCATTCCTAACTATTTTTTTTTCAGTGTTGAGACAAGAATAAGCGAACGCACGAGCGCACGACATGACAACAGAAGCAAACTGATGGCAAAAAAACTCGAAGAGGAAGACAACAGCTGTAGGAATACAAACGTTAAACACGCAAAAAAAGGGAAAAAAAGGAAAGAAAAAAATTAACAGGTTTTTCTAACGACAAAAGCAAGCAACTTTGTTTGCGCGAGACAAGAGGACATCTACGTGTGTCGGTGTACAAGAGCCAGGCAATCAAACTCCACAAAATTCGATACGCTCTCCCTTCCCCCATCTTTCCCCTCAATGCCTCTGCTCCTTTCCTAGTCATTCCCACTGTCGCAACTTGATACTGTATATTTGATATTTTTTGTGAAATATGGCGTTTTTATACAATTTGACTTGATGCTTTCGACAACGTGTATCTGCAGAAAGAAAAAGAAAAATAAGTCATCAAGCGTAATGTGAGGATGCGCTGAAGTCGGTACATTCTACTGGACCTAACATTGAAAAAAATCATCGAAGATTTACGGATATATGTATCTATTCGCATGCTTATAATAAAAAACCTAAGGAATTACCTGCAATGAAGTTGCTCGTCTCTCCTCCTCAAACCCGACAAAAAAAGTAGTGCATTAGGGGGTAGATGTATCGCTGGCACGATTTCCATGTACAGGTTTTACCGTTGAGCTGTCTCCGAGTTAAAGAATATGTTTTCAACTTTTGTGTAAATTATAAACGTTAAGTACGTGATCTCTACCACGGGTTGTGTGCGCCGGTGTTTGTTCCGCCATTGTTCAATCTGTATTCCGATGCCACCTGCTTTGTGCATGGTTTGTATATCATTCTTTTAATATGCCTTTATTTTCTACGTTTCTTTCAATTTTGACTTCAGTTGGTTTTTTTTTTCTTAATTTCTACCTATAACACGTGTTTTTGTGTGTGGGGTTTGCTGGCTTGCCAGAGGCGACTGAGAAAGCTCTAAGAAACAAAAACAAAAAAACAGTTTCATGTTTCGTTTGGATTTCTCGATTGGTTTGAACTGACCATGACAAAGGGTGTTGTCGCAAAAAATATAAACAATAAATAAACTACGGTTTTGGGTGTTTGCATCTGGGATAAGGAGAAGGAAGAGGTGTTTCGAATCCCCACGTTTGCATGTGAAATTTCTAACCATGTTTTGTACGGCTGATTCTTTGCAATCATGTCCCAAGAGTCCTAAGAGAGATGGAAAAAAAAGAAGAAAGAAAGGGGATGAACGCACAGTTGAATTTCAACGACCAGAAACGATCTTTTCCCGTTTCTCTCCTAAGCCGCCATTTCGTTGTCCACAAAATTCAAATTCGATTGAAATGTTCGGTTGGATTGCGTTCTTTCTTGCGACCATCGAAGGATTGGCTTTGGCGTTGCCTTCGATTTTATCAGGGTGCCGAGAATGGATTGGTTCCATTGCAATTGCCGTGTGATTTAAATTGTACATGGCCTCCGAAGTGTCGCATTCTTCAAATCAGACAATTAAATGAATCTTAATACACGCAAAGATTTTAGAACGCTGCTTCTTGTTGTGGTAAAAACAAGAGAAAAAAGGTTGTTATTAAGAAATATCAAAGAAAGAAACATGTATCCGTGCACCGAATGCCCAATCATAGGAGCCTAGAAAAGACATTGGCACTTTTGTCGTGCGGGCAAGAAGAGTTTAGAACTTGCTCTTGAATAGCTAAATCACACATTGACTGTCTTGAACACACGAGAATTACTACTAATGTTTAGAACAACATAAAGTTGTTACTAATTTGTATCTGAATGTCGAGGTCAAAAGCTGTTTTCATAAATGAAATGTTAAACAAATTTGCTTCTGATTAAAAATAGTTTTAAAGACTACATATTTTTAAAGAAGTATGAGCGCACAGACGGGCTAGCGAAAAGATAACGTAACTCAATAGGCTTCTCTTTTCCTTCCTTGCCTCGGGTTAATTTATGTCAATACATTATTTGATGCAAAACCAAGCAAAATTTACGCACTCCTACGTTGTTGTAAAATCCTATATTAACAATGTTTTTGACAAGAAAATGATTCAGACAAAGGTTTTCTTTTAGAAGTACATTTAATAAAGCACCAATGAAAGCTTTACTGTGAATAACACTATTGTTGCAAAAACGTATTTTTGAAACCTGTTGAACAAACGTAACTTCTCCATAAAGAATCATCAAGATATCTGCCTTTTTTATATTAAATGCAATAACATTTCTTTTGGGACGAGAAGTGGAAGATATCCTTCTCCGCACTTATCCTCTAAAAATACAAAATAAGAAACAAAATATGCCGGCTGTGTTTATTTTTGTTGTTCTCCTGACTTGCGTATGGGGAATGTTCAAAGTTCGCTACTGCGGCGACGAAACTTAAGCCTACTACATAAAATTTCTGAAAGATAAAAACTTTTGGAAAATTGGTTTGCCTCTTGTACAGCTAAGCAATTATATTTACGAAAGAAACCTTGCCTAAAAGGGCACGTTGTGCCCCTTAGTTGGGACAAACTGGATTGTCTTCATTTCTTCTTTTTTAATACAAACAACAAAATGCACATCATTACAACTTACCAAAGCCCTCCAAAGTGAACGTGTTCCTGTGTATGTTACTAAAGAAAGTGGCGCATTTCAACAGAACCGTACTTCCTTATCATGATTCAATCTCGTACAAAAATAGCATTAATGATTTGAATTTCAGCAGCCACCTTGTTTATCTAGACACAACAAGAGCCCTCACCATTAATGTTAGTATAACGATGCGCGTGCTAGGAAAAGCAAGTTAATTAACATAAGCCCGTAAGGTAGCTCATGCGAATCGCGAAAGGATGTTTATGACAACTGCGTATTTGTTCTGACCAGCGCCAGCCCAGAATAGCACCGTTAATCTTAATATAATTTTTTTTTGTTCTCAGCCTCCCCGCCGCCTCCCCCCTTTCCACACACACACACCCCGTTCTCCCACTTTTCGATACTAACCTTGAAAAATAATCATGAATTGAAAACAAGGGGACAAAAACACAAACTCAGCAAATGTCTAAAGGCAAAATGTCATGGTATAAAGGGGAATGTGCTCTGTGCGGCGGACGCATTTATCATTTCGCCGTTTGGCTTTTCGCATTCCTGGTTCCTTCCTTCTCGTCCTCCGTTTGTGTGCCCCGGTTCGCAATCACAACTTTCCACTCTTGGAATGAACAGCGACAACAAAACTAATGTACAAAATAGGGGTATTAGAAAACGAGCGAGCAAAACCGAAAGAAAGATTTAAAAAAAATTATGGAACAAAGAAATATCAGAGATGCAACAAACAACTGTAAAAGAGGCAAACGGAATAAGTGCGCATCAACCCGCAATTTTGTTTCATAAAAAAAAATTGTTTGCGCATTTTGGTGGTTTTTTTGAAGTTTTTTTTCCCTGTTTATATTGTCATTCTATTTTAACTGCAGACACGATGGTACGCTGTGACGTTAACAACGGCTGCCGCAGCACAAAGAAATGTGGAGATAGAAAAAATAGACGAGGAGTTTCCATACTCTATTGTATTTCTGCATTGTGTGAAGGAGTTCTGCTTGCCTTCATTTATTTTACGTAATCACTTCTGTCCGCGTTGTACATTTCAAGATGTGGGTTGCTCTTAGAGAGCGACAAACAGACAGATTTAACATTCACTGCACTTTCAAGGTGTGATTTATTCGCTTGTGTTAAGGTTGCTCTGTACTAAAATAGAAATCAAACGCCAACAAATTTGATTGCTTTTCTTGTCGATTTACCCTGTTATTCTGTACTAGCGTTTATGTCAAAACATAGGTGTCGTTGTGTGTCTGTAACGTTTTATTGTGGTCTTTTTTATGTACTACGCCGCCAGAAGCGCCAGTGTTTGCAACATCTGGGGAGTTTCGCTATATGCTCACATTGGAGAAGCCGCTATTGAACGCAATATTAACAACAGAGAAAATAAAACTGTGTTGAACAAAAGCAACTAAAATATTTGCACAGAAAATGACATGTTTACACACGACATTCTGGATATATTGATTTAACACTTTAAAAACACAATATATGCAATCTGGTACTACATATAACTCCGGAATTTAACTTGCATTACATGGTTCTAAACATGCTCTCCTCTCTGTTATATAGCGAAACTGTATATGACTCGTTGGTCGGGTTTTTTTGTGTCCGTCGCCAGAACAGTAGTCGACAGAATATTCAACAGAAAACCATTGCGCGCTCCTAGTCTTCGTTCGAGCGCGCCTTATCTTCTATCGAGAGGTTTTGACACTTGTTTGAATAAAAAATCACAAAACAAGTGCAAAAACCACAAAACAAGTGCAGAAACCACGTGATATATGATAAGGCGCGCATGAACAATGCTAAGCACGTAGCGCTTCCCGCATACGTTTCACGGTGAAGATTGCGGTTGTATAAGCTGCCACGGCAACGGCAGTGTGCGAAGTCTTTTATATAGACCCTTTTGCTATTTACAAACATGAACTGCCGCTTGCGCCTCAAGCGACTGCCGGTCGCTCCGTCTTTGCAAGCCTATCGAGCTTGCTTATGTCACCAGTGCTAGACAGCATGAATGCTACACGGACAACAAAGTTGGAGATTTAACGAGGGAACTCGGCTGTAGAATTTACGTCTTGGAGGAGGAAAGTAGGCTTACAAAATATTCGGAATATTTTGACAGATCTCCCGCTTCTTCGTTCTTTTGGTCTTCCCTGAATAATTTCTGGTTAACCCAGAAATTATCCATAGGAAGGCCATCGACAATTCAGGCAGCAATGTCAAGGTGGGCTTTGTTTATTATTTTTATGAACTGGAAGTTCGCTGGGACGTCATAGACTGGAGAACCGCCTGGTGGAATTTGCCATGAAAAGGGTCTATATAAAAAAGTTTTGGTACAGTGCATTTAAATTTCTTTCGTCAATCATTTGGTATAGTGCAGTGGACAATCGATGCAGGTGATACCACAGCTTCGCTTGCCAACCACCTTCACAGCGCGGATTGGAGCCACATTTTTGTATTGTTTCCTTTATTTTACCTATTTTCTACCATACTCTGTTTCACGTTTTTGGCCTGCATATCTCTACATTCAAGGTGCTTTAAGAAGACATCCTTACTTTGTGTTTCGTTACCCATAACTTCTTTTTAAATTTTCGTTTTTTATAGCCCATGCATCACTGCATTTTATTTGATCTCATGTCGTAGATTTTTATTTTGATGGTGCGTTTTTGCAGCTACCAGATGCTAGACTGGATAGCTGCTTCGCCTTTGTACTTTTTAGGGGCGAAGCTCCTTAGTGTCTAGCCTTATCCGTCCATCCGTCCCGCCGGCCGGCGTCCGTGCTCACATAAAAAGAAAAAAAAATGTTTGCGCAGTTGACAGGATTCGAACCTGTGCGGGGAGACCCCAATGAATTTCTAGTCCATCGCCTTAACCACTCGGCCACGACTGCGGGACAAGTAGGGGACTCTGAGACGTGCTAGTAACTCAAGAGCTGGGGTTTCTGTCATGGATGAAATGTTGCATGTAGCCGCTCAACGTCTATACAGGAGAGGGCGCTGCGGTCAAATGCGTATATAATCGCGTTAAACTTTGCATGCATTGGCTCAACGTTTATAGACGAGAGGGTGCTGCGGTCAAATGCTCAAATGCGTATACTAACTACGTTCCATACCACACATTCTCTTACTGACATGGACCGTTGACTTAAGCGGTGGAGATGCGTTCCCACGGCTTCTAGCGGATCCAAGCTGATCCACTAGAAGAACCACTGGCTCTGCATTTCACCGACCATAAAACAGTAATAATGAAGTCGAAACGCAACCCGGAACTCAGCACTACCTGTGAGCAATAAAAATCGGCACCACCAGAGCTTCGCCCCAATTAACATCATTCACCACGTGGAGATGCGGTCATTTTTTCTTTAGTGACCGTAGAAAATGAAATGAAATGTGGTCTTGGGTGCATTGCGCGGCGTAGCGGATGTTTTTTTTAATTTGTAGTGGGTGAAATAAGGAAAAGAGAACATTGTACAACATTTCGTGTTTTTTTTTTTCCTGGTAGTGTTTTGTTAGGGAAGTCCGAGACATAGCAGGTGTGGCAATGGATGTTTAAACGTATGCAAACTCGGTGAAGGTCATGTCAGTAAGTGAGTTATACGAGTTTGTACTATTGGCCATGTTATGAAAATGTGGGGTTGTTGTGTGAACGTGTGCGGTCCGCTCACGTCATGGTGGACAGTGTAATTGGTAGCCATCCAACACTTATTTTTTATTTCCCTTTATATTCCTCATTGTGTTGCCGGCTTCTTTTGTATCACTGTTTGCTGTGTTGAACTACGTCAGATTCGCGCCAGGTATCAGAAGAATTCACATTCTCAAAGAAAGCGCTCCCCGCTTGATTCGCCATTTGTAAAAATTAAAAAAAAAACAGCTTGAAGATGGACGAGGGACAAGTAAAGTTCCTTGATACTTCTTTTACAAGTAGCGACAACCCATAAAAATGAAAAGCACAATCCACTGGGGCAAAATCGCGAAATTCAGTTCAAACCTCTGCTGTGCGCTGCCATTTGCTTCCTAAAACTGCACCTTCAGTCAGTCGGCGCTTCCAAGAATGTCGCTACTTATAGGAAGCTCTTATCTAGGAACTTTACAGACAAGTAGATGCACAAAGACCAAGCGCTCTTTTACATCTGTTATTTTATTGGAAACACACAAAATATCGTTGTTATACTCAGACATTCACACATATACACCCTCATCTATTATTTAACACGTGTCGAATTGCCTGAAGAACACCAGTTCCGTCTCATAAAGTTATAGATGGAAGACTGACACGGCATCCGTCCTCACACCACGAAATAAAATACGCCTCTAAAGTTTGCCTTGTCATCTTTATTATATGCCTACCCAGCACCGTCGTTCCCTCTAAAATTTGACTGCAGCCTCACCTCTCACAGTAAATCGCCAGATTCCTTCCCGGTGAAGAATTAACAGACCGGCATGTTGTACATGACTTTCAATAACACATCTACCGGTTTCCCCGTTATAAACCCTTAAACATCGTCAACGGTATCTGGTACACAACACCCTCTGGTCACATGATAAATCTATATTTCGTCTGAGGGTTTATTTCACATGCATGACCATTCTGCCTTCCTTTATGAATTTTCGCATAAAGGCGTCCGAATTTTAATGGAGCCGAGAACACTACCGAGACCAGTTATATCGTTGTCCAACTTTCGTAAGTCTCTGAGCCACCATATCGCAGTATAAGGAAATACCACTGGTTTTGTTGTAGGATTTTTTCTAACGTGTTCCCCCATTATTCCTAAATCTTTTCTCAAAGGAGGCCTTCAGGCCTTTTCGAGAAAAAAGCATCGTGAATACCTCAATTTAGACTATCTACCTGAGAGCCGAAACTTGCCACCATATTGCGCTTTCCTATGGACTTTGATAACGCTGCCCGTAGTCAATCTCCCACTATGCCTCTCTTTACCGCCTTCGAAGAGAGCCTGGAATCTAGTAGCAGTTTTCCTTTGCTACTTATGGGGAAGTAAAACGATCATGCTTGTACTCCTTAAAGAGGCAACTCCGCTCAATTCCGAAAAATTTAGGCTTACATGTGATTCCATTTCACAAAGTACTACTCAACAGCTCTACGTCTTCGGATTCGCGAAATGTTGAATATTATTTGTGTAATCTTAATTTAAACATCAGCCGATACCGAAACCGAAACTTCGGTTGCGTCAGGCAACATTGGTCTCGTGTCCTCAGAGTCATGGCCACGTCACGTCGAACCACGTGGTCTTGTGACGTTCGTAGGCGCGAGGTACAGGACACGCGACGCGGGTAGGTCGCTTCGCATGGCGAGGATGGTGATGGCCCGGGGGAGAGGGGGAAGGGGAGAACACGAAAGAGGAGAGGGGGGAGCGGAGAAACCGGACATGCGATAAACGCGCAGGGCAGCGCAAACTAGCGCATCCGCGTTACGGTGATCACGTGGACGCCGTAGAGCCAACACCGGGAGGAGAAACTCATGACGTCATCGTTCAATTTCGCTCCGAGAAGTAAAAACAACCAAAACGTGAGAATGACGTAGTCATGCCTTTGGCGTAGTGGTTCAACGTTGGCCGCTCCAACCCCGTCGCATTGACTGCGCTGACGATTGCGCCTCACGTCGCACGCTAGAGTTGGCAGATTTCGGCGACTTGGCTCGTTTGAAAGTTTGCTGGCCAGTTTATTAAATATA
>JAZHYW010010101.1:0-39370 GCA_037355805.1 Ixodes ricinus | reverse complement strand
ATGCTGAACCGAAATCTGGATTCCACAAAACACGCGGCAAAAGCGTGCAATGGGCTGCTACAAACACCAAAACATCACTCATACAGGGATATCTCAAACGGATGACCGTATTTTTCAAGAAAAGGAGGCGCATTTGACAGGTTTGTTGACGTCATGTTTCTCCGAGAAGGAGAGGGAACGGCCTCGCATCTTCTCCGCCTCGCCGCCTTGAGGGAGCGAAGCGAAGAGAGGAGGAAACTAGGTATCTTGACGTCACGCGCCTCGTCGGCCTTGTTCAATCTCGACCTCGTTTTCTCAAAATACGGCCGTCCATTCGAGATATTGCCTTACGAGTAGTGTTGTAGGGATTGTAGCGTCCCACCTACATCTCCTGCATTGTTTTCTGAAATCCAAATTTCGGTTCACCATCCTTAAGCACCGGCAACGTTCCAAACATAGGTGGATGACCTACTAAGGGAAACCCAGACTTCGCTCGAGCCTATTTGGATGATATTGCTGTGTTTAGCAAGACATGGGAGGAACACCTGGAGCATTTGCGCACAGTCATGGAGGTCGTGCGTCAGGAGGGGCTGACACTAAAAATCAAGAAATGTCTGTTTGAGAAGCGTAAGGTTCACTATCTCGGACACGTGCTTGGTAATAGAGAGGCACAGACTGATTCCGAAAAGATTGAGACTACTCAGTCCCTTGACAGGCCTTACACGAAAGCAGAGTCTCGTTCTTTTTCGGGCTGGTCAATTTCTACAGGAACTTCATTAAGGACTTTGCAGAGATGGCGGCGCCACTCACAGATCTCACATGCAAGTCTCAACCCAGACAGGTGATCTGGACGCCGTCATGCGAGGCCGCCGTTCAGGAACTGAAGCAGAGGATATGCAGCAGCCCAGTGCTGCGAAGCCCAGACACAAGTCGACCGTACATCCTGCAAGTTGATCATTGTTAGGGAGTACTTTAAGTACATTGTACTTAAAGTGCTACTTCAAGTAAGATTTAGGAAACTTGTACTTTACTTGAAGTACCTTCTCTGAGTATGTACTCGTACTTTAGTTAAAGTACTTTTTTCTGGTAGTTCCCGAGGAAGGTACAATTCTTGACTTTAAAGTACATTCCCCATATTTGGTTTTGTTAAATTTTTATCACGAAATGATGCTTTGTCAACTCCGAAGAAGTACTGGAAGGGATATTCTACTCTCAGCAGAGACGTGAGAAGACGACGCATCACTACGCTTGTTCTGGGGACGGCTTTCCAGTAGCTTTTTGAACTCGCGCTACTTCTCGGTCGTTCAGCGCAAGTGAGGAGGTTTAAAATATGATGAGGGCAAAATTAATAATAATCTAGCACCTGAAACTGTGATGCGGAACAATTAAACTTTCAAGTCGAAGAAAAAGACAACAGAGGAGAACGTCACAATGTTTTGAGACATTCTCTTTTGTCTTTTCCTTCGACTTGAAAGTTCCTCGATTTTCTCGCACCTCAATCTCAGGTATCACATTATGATTAATAATCACCAGCTCGCTTGCATGCACTCACTGACGTCATGCTCTCTCCTAGTATATATTTAACACCCTTGGGTGCAAAAATCCAGTGCAAGCGGCGCCAAATTCAGAAGACGGTCTTCTGAATTTAGCTCAATTCTTGAAAATAACTACTATGTGGCCACTTGACTTTATCAAATATTCGCCGCTGTTTTTGAAGATAGGTCATGCACCCTGATCACCCCTGGGCAATGCATACCAGTTAAAAATCACTGTTTACACGTTTAGAAGTCCGGTCTCAGGGTGCCGCCATCTTGCCCAGTGGGGTGCGCTTGGGAGCGGCCACAATCCGATTATGACACCTTAGCAAGGCTTCGTAATCGGATTAGGACGCATCCAAGCGCACCGCAGCGAGCAAGATGGCAGTTTCCTGAAGCCGGAATTGCAAACGTGCATAGGAGAATTAAAAGACATCATGAAAGATTGTATTAAAATACTTGTACTTTACTTTGAAAGTACATTGTATTTATAGTACTTTACTTCAAGTACATTGCACCCAGTGTACTTACTACTTTACTTAAAGTACATCACGTCTCATTTACTTTGTACTTTACTTGAAGTACCTTTTAGATGTACTTTACGCAATACTGAACTTGATGCGAGCAACAGGGCAATCGGAAGCCATTCTAGCTCAGAAAAGTGATGGGGTCGAAAACCCAGTTGCGTACGCAAGTCGGAAATTCCTGCTTCGCGAGACAAAGTATGCGACCATCGAGAAGGAGTGCCTCGCGATTGTATGGGCCCTTAAGCACTTCCATGTGTACGTTTAGGGACAACTTGTCATGGTCCAATCGGACCAGAATACGCTCTGGTGGCTGAACAACAGCAGCCAGAACAACGACCGCCTGCAAAGGTGGAGCCGGTTACTGCAGACCTACCAGATTAGGGTAGAATACAAGCAAGGTCGTTTGCATTCAAATGCGGATGCCCTTTCTCGTATATAGGGCAGATGTTCAGGTGGTCGCGTACGTAGTGAGAGGTTTTGTTCGGGGATCTTAATTGTGGCCGCAGTGATTATGAAATCGAATGTGTAAAGAAGTGACAGCGATTAGAGTGTCACAACTATGTGTGGTATTTGTGTTTGATTTGGATCATTCGTACTAGTTATGTATAATGCTGACATTTGGCATGATTGTGTGTGATGGAAGTGATCTTCATTTGATTATTACGTCGTGCGTTGTTGCGGGTTCTACCCTGGAGAGTTGTCGGTGTTGAATGTGAGAAGAGTTTTTGTCGCGCATTACAGTGTGTGAGATTTTTTATTTTTTTTTATTTCACGTTTGCGTTTGTTTTGTTAACAATTGAAGTCGGACTTAAAGCTGGAGTTGTGAGTCCATATTGTGTAACCTTTGAAACAGGAGTTCGCACTGTATAACAAAAACAATCAGAGTTTAACGGAACAGAGGCCCGTCATCCTCTCTGGTGGTATTGTTTTCGTTCTTAATTGTTCGGTCGTGTCATGAAACCGGATGGCGTCGGAGGGCGCTCTTTTGAGTCGTGGACAGAGCGGCTTGACCCAAACAAAGCTGCCAAGCGCGAGCTGGGAAAGCCGTCCGGCGACTGAGTTTTGTCGACGCCGTGTTTTGTCGGAAGCGGGCGGAGAGGGGAACAACCAGGGAACGGGGGGAGCGCGTCTGTAATTGGGGAAGAGGGACAGGGACGCTGCCTACCCGGCGCCGGGAGAAAAGACGGAAATGCGGGAGGAGGAGAGGCAGGGGCCGAACAGGGCAGAGACAGGAGTTCGGAGAGAGTTGACCGGGGTAGTTTGATTGAGAAACATCGAGAGAGATTTGAGATATTGAGAATAAGTCGAGGGAGCCGATGACAGGTTGAGAAAGAGATAGAGATATCTGAGCAGCAACCGTAGAGTTTGAAGAATGAACTGCGCTTTTGTCTATATTGTAAATATTGTGTTAAGTACAACGCATATCAAACCAGTTATACTCGATGCGTCACCGTCCTTGGATCACCTACAAAAAAGAGGCGCAACGGGGGTGACAGCGACATCCCCGGGCGTCGTCAACAGCAGCGCGAAAGCGGGTGTCAACGATCTTATCATCATAGGGTGTGATGCCGCGCGCGCAGCGGACCAAGTCTGCACCGCGCTTGGGGCGTAACGGTTATCGCGCTTCCCTTCCACGCAAAAAGCCAATGTTCGATGCCTGGCCGCGGGTTCACATTTTTGCTGACTCTGTAATGTGATGTTCTTTTAAAATTGAGAACCGTGTGGCTGATTCGAGGTTAGAATGCTCTACGCACCAAACCTTCTACACCGATTGTTCCAGAACCCCACGCGAGTACAAAAGGGGCTCCGCGTGGCAAGCCGGAGTAATTCTCGCCCCTGCATTCGATCCTGCTATGACGCCGACTTTGACGCCCGCGACGCTCTGTTGTTATCTTTTGTTTTCTTTTTGTCTTTAGGCACAAGTTCACCCCATTAAACGTTTTAGTTTCCACGGCTATTTTTGGTTTCGTCATCTCGTCATTCGTGACAATATAAGTGATTTTGTTTGTTGTTAATGAACAGCTGTTGTGAACGAAATTTGAGTTGTAAATAGAGTTTGCGGGTTTCACGCTTTAGACAAAGGAAAGGCATCTGTCGCGCCCTTGCTAGGGGTTCGGGATTCATTTCAACCATATGGGATTCATCTTGAGCCGTACAGCTTGTCAATGTGCCTCTACTTTTCAACGATTTTTTTTCATATTGAAAGCGAACCAGAGAACTGACCCAATCAGTCACTTTTTCTCAGCGATATGCTGCCCGGAGAAATTCAATTTGCCATCCTCCTTAGCGTATCTATAGAACCAGAAAGTGAACCCATGCTCCCTCGTCCTGGAAGGTTTTTCTTGACATAATTTAATGAACATAACCGCAAGTGGTGCCGGTGACGTGAATGTGATCTTTCGAAGGACACCGTGGAAGTAATAAAACACACCAATAGAAATATCTGGGAGATACTCGTAATAATAATTCAGGAACACCGTTACTTTTCCAAAACAATAGCCAGAATTTAAATAAATAGGCAGGAGTTTGAAACAAGTAACTATAATAACTTAAGTTGCAAAGGGCATCATATGAAAGCCCCCTACCCCACCGTTATTGAACCCATGCATAAAGTTGGGCAAAATAGGCTTAAAGCAGCACTGGAGGATTCCTTGAGGTTCTTTTGTTATAGTAGTATCTAAATCTACGAGTTCTAAGCATCTCAAGAAACCCAAAAATATAATCATGCGTGGCCAAGTTGCATATCAAAAAAGTGATCAAGTCCCCGACACTTCCCTTTGGCGCAGAACGAAAGATGACACTACCGAACCTTGCTCGATATGGTCGAACGACGGACGTCGCTTGTGAGCCACTCGCGCGCGGGAACCCTTCACTCGGGAGTGGCTGACAAGCGACGTCTGTCGTTCAGCCATAATGAGCAATGGTTCAGTAGCGTCATCTGTCGTTCTGCGCCAAAAAGTAAGCGTTGGTATCTTTGATTACTCTTTAATTAAACAAATCGGCATCACATGAATGCAATTTCGTCTTTTTTAGCATGCTGATATGTAGATTGAATTATTACAATAAAAAAAAACGTTCAGCCTTTCCACTCTCGTGAAGAAGGAAGACCAGCGGAGCTGTACTCGATACACTGCCGCAACGCGCACGCGCCCGTTTCCCGTTTCTTCTCGACCGACACGCCGCCGATCGTGGATACGTCTCCGGCGAACCAGAGTCGGTCGCGACACGGCGCACGTGACGCCAAACGGGTTCTCCACGAACTCCCTCCGGAACCTCTCCGTCGCGCCCGGGAACTGTTCAGCCGGCGTGCAGTGCAGTCGTCGCCGGGGCTTGCGCTTGCGCTTGGCCTCCGCGGCACGATCGTCGTCCGTGGCGTTGGCCCGCCGGCGCCCTTTACATCGCTGGTTCTGTTCTCGGCGGAGGCTTTCCAGGCGAGCGATGTGCTCTTCTTTGGCAAGGGAATCTGAAGCGCTCGACGCAGTGGAAGTCGAGGCGACAGCGGCTTTGCGGTGGTTGCGGACCGATTCGCGCTGCTGCGTACGTCGCCGCTCCTTCAGCAGCCAGTCTTCTTTCCCCGAAAGGGCGCGCGGCCGACCCATCCTAAGTCCAAACCGAAACTGATAAGAGCGTAGGAAACAGCGCGCAAAACAGACGAGGACGAAGAAACACTCGTGACGAGCGCTGCGCTCGTTACGTGTGCTTCTTCTTTGTCGTCGTCTGTTTTTCGCGCTGTTTCCTACGATGAATTCCCACCAACGCGCCTAACTATCCGTGCTTCTATGATAGCTGGAAAGGTTGCCGCCATCTACGAGCGACGGCGGCAACCAGACTGATTGTGTGCTTGCCGCCGTCGCTTATAGATGGCTGTAGCTGTCCAGGTAGGTTTGTGTCGACAGGCGTTTGATACCGGACACGATCCTTGGGAACCTAGCCCTTAACAGCTCCGCTGTAAAACGAGGATCTCAAAACGCACCTTAGTGTCCCTTTAAGTGTGTTTTCTTCTTTCGTTTTAGGGGGGGGGGGGGTAGAATGCTGCTCGAGCGGAACGTTAATTATGTTACCTATGTAGATTGCGGTTTTGAGCACCACTTCCGGAAGTTAGGGGCTTAGCACATTGCAATTGGAAAGTTTTCGCATCAAGTAATATGCGTGAAATTTAGCGTGAGGTTACACTCGACGAACGTTTGTTCTTATGACCACCTGCAGTAGCTCGAAGTTGTTTAATACCTGGACCTAGTATGGAGTGTTTCGTGTACTCGTGGTTTGTAAATACTTTGGCTCTAGCCACCGATAGCGTAAGCAACACTGGGTGTTCCTTATTATGTTCACTTTTCTAGCATTTGTGATTTGTACTTTTGGGACCTTACCAGCTTGTGCCATGATCTCATTGGCTGATAAAAAGATACTTCACTGTCGACACGCTATGTGAGTCTTAAGCTGTCGGTGACTCTGAAGAAAGCGAGGCAACCCACCAGGCCTTCTCGTTGTAAGTCCTTGATGGGCCAATTCACATTGGATCACTCAGTCTCCAGTCTGGTTACCTAGTAAGGCTATCTCAGTCCCCCTCCCCCCCCCCCGAACTCACATATATACATGCCCAGGTCATAACTCATGCTCGAGAGCTACAGCACTTTCCACATCTTAAGCCATATTGGGCGCACATGGCGATTTCGTCTCATGATGCTTGAATTGTTTCACCTTCTCGTATCCAGATGGATTCGTCCATTTCCGTTTCAAGCAATTGGTGTTAAAGCTCTTCGTTAAAACAGAAGAGAAAGTATTTTGTGTGTTTTGGCTTGGTTACTTTTTTTTTAATTGCACATTGCCCAGACGCGGGTAGGGGCCCAGCGAGCGGTCACCAAAACGTGTTTCATCATCTGGCCGATTCTTAGTGAGGTGGCAGGCACAGGGATACTGTAAGTGTAAGAAATGGGCCTGCTTTCTACCAACATTTTTTTCTCTCAATAAAGGAGTAGGTTTTCAATTTACAAGAATTTACTAAAAAATATACGATGAAACATTTTGGAACGAACTCTAATTCTCTATTCTTCTATTTTGTTACTCATTTCATCGTTTTTATTTTCATTCAGAGCTGGTTGATATTGTTTGCAGCATTTTGTTTTCTCAAATGATAGTTATGACCTAAAACTTAGGTTTTATCTTCTAAGTTGTAGTACATGCGTTGATGTCAGGTACTGGAACACCTGTGATAAAGTCATAAAACTTTCCATGAATGCCAACTCGTCGCTGTGTTAGCGCAGTAAATGTCACTTTGATAGACTTTTAAATGTATGCCATAATATGAAGCCCTATACTATTTTGAGTGGTACTTTATTCAAACTGGAAACTAAATATAACAATTATTCACATATATATATATGCATATGTATATGTATACATTCAATATTTGGTCTCGCCTTCTTCATTCACAATATTACTACGGCTTCATTTGACAATTTTACCCTCACCCCCATATATATATATATATACTATATATATATATATATATATATATATATATATATATATATATATATATATATATATATATATATATGGGCGTGAGGTAAATAAATGAAACCGTGTGTGTGAATGAAAGGACGAGAAATATTGAATGTATACATATACACATGCTATATATATATATGAATAATTTTATGTTAGTTTCAGTTTGAATAAAGTACCACACACATATATATTTATAGTATGCTGCCGCCAGTCTACGCTGCCGCCAGTCTCTGGAGGGGGGGGGGGGCAGTGGTTCCTAAGAGTACCTATGAAGACGTTCCCTTTCCGAACTTTAAAAGCTGAAATGACGTTGCTACGTCACTGCTGAAACTCAGAACTAGCATGGGCTTTAAATAAGCAATGGCTGTCGTGTACCCAATTGAGAGAATTCTGAACTAACACGGAGAGCTGGTCGTGGAGAGCTGGTACAGGGCGAGCTGATCAAAACATTGGAGCCCGCTGAAGCCATTGGCCGGAAATATATCTATTTATACAAATATATTTCCAGGCCGCTAGCTCCCGGAAGACGACAGCCGTTGCTGATTTAAGGCCCATGCTAGTTCCGAGTTGCGGCCGTGACGTGGCACGCCATTCGAGCTTGCAAATATTGTAAGGGCCTATCTTCCAAGATATCTAGGGCACCACCCCTCTCTACAGGGGCAGAGCTGCCGACATTTGCAAGCTGAAGTGACGAGCCACGTCACTGCCGCACCTCAAAACTAGCATGGGCCTTAAATCAGCAACGGCTGTCTACCCAGTTGAGCGTATTCGAAACTAACGTATCTAGTTGCCCTTGTTCCTTGCAGCTGAGTAATCAAGTTGCAGATCTGCGTTTCCTGGTGTTGTTGAGAGGCTATCGTTGTTACATCTACCAGCGCTGTAAAAAAATATGGCGTCAACTTAATGCTGAAGACAGGCGCAGTTGTTTTTGTTTGGGGGCAGCGGATATCGAGGAGCATGATCATCTTGTTGTTTTCGGACTGATCTATAAGTAAGTGGTAAAGTCGTACTTCTGTAGTGCAACTTCCAGCGTGCCATTACGACCGGAAAGACGTTTGGGTGTGGTTAGCTAACAAAGGGCATGGTGAACAGTCACAACGGATACGTGGCGACTCTATAAGTATGGACGAAATATTCCAATCGCACACACTACGGCAAGACATTGATTTTCTTTTATGGTGTAATTTTTCTCGAGCTTGCTCCAAAGATCAAATAGCGTAAGCGATGACGTTGTCAATAGAAGACCGGTCGGGTTGTAAAAGAACTGCTTAGAAGACCATAGCCACTAGAGCCTGTGTGGCGGACGGTGGGAGCGTTGTTATCAAAGTGTTGGAGGACAGGGACGAAGTGAGAGCGGATTTAAGCACCTAGACGCGGATATGCAATCAGAGGACAAAATAAAGGTACGGGGTGTAGATGGCACACCTCCATCACGTAGTAAGGCAAAGACAGCTTACTGAAGAGACGGTTCTGATGTGACCTTCGGCTCAGTCTAAAAGTAAAAGCAGGAGAGCCAGAGCTCCTGAGAGAGAGTCCACTGACGATCCCGATAGTGTCTCGAACATGCGAGAGAAGACAAAAATGTCCGCCGGAAGCAGTGTACATAATCAATCTCACAATATATATATATATATATAGTGGCCACGTGCGCAGCTGGTCAAGTAGACAGCACGCCCCTGGCCGAACGGTTATCATGTGGCAACCAAGAACAGAGCCAAGTTTTCATGCCTGGCCGGGTATATACCCTTTTATGGTTTCTTTGAATTTCGACTTCTGGTAAATGCGAGAACCCCTGTTGCTTATTCGAGGTTAGAATGTTCTGCGCGCCGAACCTTCTGCGCCGATTGTTCCAGAAGCCCACAGGTTGTCGTGATTGAGGGTTCCGACGAAGGCTCCCAGCCCGGCGACGCTACCTTGTGCCGGGTAGGAGACAGGACAGAGGAGCCGGTAGGCGACGAGCTCAGCGAAACAGAACACTCTATATTTACATTAATTACAACATCGTTTCAGTGTTCGTACAACAACAACTTCACGGGTGTCCTTCCTTTATATCTCCGCCTCGCCATCTCGCCGTCCACTGGCTTGTCCAATCGCAGGGGCCTACGTGGTCCTCGGCAGCCAATGCGGAAGAAGTTCGTGTGCCAGCGGCCAGCCAATGCCGAAGAAGTTCGTGGCGGAGTCTCTCGGCGTGGTGGCTCGCTCGCTGAAGAGACACCCACACGCACACGCAGACACGGACACCCAGCTTGTACAAAGGTGGCCTCGAGAGCCCAGTTCTTCAAAGCTCCCGCACGAGCCGCCGGTCGGTGCGCGAGCGTGCTTTGGTCGACGTGAGCCAGGGGCACGCGCCGCTCTCGTAATCGTAGTACGGGTGTGTTGTAGCCTTTCACAACAGCTCCTCCGGCCGCCAGGAAGAGTGTCTTGAGGTGGAGCAGTTAGCAACCGCTCTTCCGAGAGACGCGGTTTCGCTCTGGGGTTCTCGGCAGGAGTTCGGGCACTCGTTCAACCTGGGAAGAGGTAGACACACGGAACAACCACACCAGACCAAACCCCGCGCCGATGAACACCCAGCCCCCTCCCTCAGTCCGCCAGACCATCACAAAATAACCAAGCAGCTCATCAATTCTCTTCAAAGCCCTTGCGCTACGAAGATAAACTAGAGAGCTTAGAAATACTGTAAGCTGAAAAGTTGGATACAACGGACACCCGTGAAAAAAACAACAACGACAAAACAAATTAATTTCCCCCACTATAGCCGGCTCACCGAGATAGTCATTTCTCTGAACACGCCTTGCGAGCCACAACAAAATTTTTCCCCGGAGAATTTCGAAAATTTGCCGCCACTCATCAAGGCTCGCCCTTTTTGCTAAAAGCTACGGCTGAGCCCATCTGCGTTTCCATTAAGCTGTCCTTTTCTGTACTTTACCTCAAAATTGTACTGCTGAAGGATCAAGCTCCACCGAAGAAGGCGGCCATTTTTGGGCGACATGTTTTGGAGCCACTGCAATGGACAGTGATCTGTCTCTATGACAAACTTGGTGCCTGAGAGATAACATGAAAGCTTTTGAACGGCCCAAACGAGACATGCACATTCCTTCTCTGAGGCGCTATAAGCTTCTTCGCGTGTGGAGAGCTTTCGACTAATGTAGAGTACCGGCCGCTCGTTCCCCTCATCATCGGTCTGACTCAGGATAGCTCCGACCCCGCGATCGCTGGCGTCACACTGCACTACGAATTCCCTCGCGTAATCTGGTGCCCTCAGCACCGGCCCCTTTGTTAGCGCCTCCTTCAACGAGTTGAACGCACGTTCCTTTGCTTCGTCCCATTGAACTATTTGCGGCTCGGATTTTCTGAGGGCGTCGGTGAGCGGGCTTGCTATGTGCGAATAGTTCTCTATGTAGTGCTGATAGTAACCAGAAAGCCCCAGAAATGCACGTATTTCTGTTTTCGTCTTGGGACGCCGGTGCTCTGCGACTGCAGCAGTCTTAACCTCAGAGGGCCGGCGACAACCTTGTCCGATCACATGGCCCAAATAGCTGACCTCAGCTCTCCCAAGCTGGCATTTTTCGGGCTTGACGCTAAGTCCCGCCTGGCGAAGCCGATCTAGAACCGCGCGTAGGTTTTCCACGTGGGTTTCCCAGGAATCCGAAAAAATAGCCACATCATCCAGATAGGGGAGGGCGAAGTCGCGAAAATCTCCAAGGACACGATCCATAAGGCTAGAAAAACAAAACGGCGCGTTTTTCAGGCCGAAACTCAACATGATCGGCCGAAAGGTGCCAATGGGAGAAATAAACGCGGCGTACCGGCTAGCCCGTTCGGTGAGAGGGACCTGCCAGTAGCCCCGCACTAGGTCTAACGTCGATATAAACCTAGCCCCGCTAACTACCTCTACCCTCTCCTCAATGTTCGGGATCGGGTAGGTTTGATCACGGGTGATAGCATTTAGCTTTCTGTAATCGATACAGGGCCTAGGGTCTTTCCCTGGTGCTTCAACAAGGATCAGGGGCGATGTGAAGTCACTGTCCCCGGGTTCAATAACCCCGAGCTCCAACATGCGCTTGATCTCCCTTTCCATTATCTCCCTTTGTCTTGGAGATACTCTGTACGGCCTAGAACGAACCGGTTGATTTACAGTTAGCTCGATGTCGTGGACCACCAAGGTCGTTTTTCCTGGCCTATCTGAAAAGGTCGTTCGAAACTCCCCGATCAACTGGGTTAGATCTGCAATCTGAGCGGGCTGGAGTTTCTCATGAATTATCATTTTTGCGCAGAGCTCTTCGATAGTGAAGCATCCGTCACCTTTGAGGAAAGGGATCTCATGCGGCATCTCCTCTGGCGCGTTCAGAGTTAAGTTTACAATAACCTCGCGTTCTTTGTAAGGCTTCATGAGGTTGCTGTGGTAAATTCGCGTGTTTCGCCGCCTCCCTTCTAGCTCAACTGCGTAGTTTGTGGCAGACAGCTTCTGCAGAACCCTGGCTGGGCCTTCCCATTGAACGTCAAGTTTGTTCTTTCTACAGGGAACAAGAAGCATGATCTTGTCGCCCACCTCAAAAGTACGCAGCCGGGCTGATCGGTCATAATAAGCTTTTGCCCTGTTCTGTGCGGTCTTCGCGTTCCTTTCCACGATCCCCATTGTCTTATTTAGCCGATTCAACAACTCCAGAACGTACTCGACGACCGTTGGGTTTTCCTTTTGATCCTCCCAGGATTCTCGAAGCATACGCAGCGGTGTTCTCAAAGCCCTCCCGTACACTAACTCCGCGGGACTAAACCCCGTCGTCTCGTGAGGTGCAGTTCTAAGAGCGAACATCGCCGCTGGGAGGCAGGCTTCCCAATCCCTTCTGCGCTCCACACCAAGAGCGCGCAGAACGCGTTTCAGCACCGAGTGAAGCCTTTCCACGCTGTTCGATTGTGGGTGGTAGATGGAGCTGTGAACTAGCCTTATACCACACTTCTCGAAAAAGGTGGTAGTTAGTAAGCTAGTGAAGACGCTTCCCTGGTCGCTCTGAATTTCTGCTGGAAACCCCACCCTAGAAAAGATGGACAAAAGAGCGTCCACCACGTTAGCCGAGGACAGTTCCTTCAGTGGAACTGCCTCTGGAAACTTTGTGGCCGGACACAAAGCTGTCAAAATATACCGGTACCCCGACTGCGTCTGAGGAAGTGGTCCGACGGTGTCGATCACGAGACGGCGAAATGGCTCAGTAATTACTGGAACCAATGTCATAGGGGCTTTCTGCCTATCCGTAGATTTCCCGACACGCTGGCATGTGTCGCAGGTCTTCACAAATTCCTCGACGTCCTTCCAGCATCCCGGCCAGTAGTACTCCTGCGTCAGTCGCGCCTTGGTTTTTGTTATCCCAAGGTGTCCTGACCAGGAGCAATCGTGGGCGAGGTGGAGCAAGTCCGCTCGGTACTTACGGGGAACGACAAGCTGGTCGAACGACTTTCCCTTTCGGTCTCGGTACTGCCGGTAGAGCACGCCTGATCTCGTTTGAAACGAGATGTTCTTCCTGGCTATGCCTTCCCTCTTACTTCCCTGGATATCTTTCAGGGATGGATCATTTTTTTGCTCCAAAATAAGCGTCGGCCTATCCAGTTTAGCTAAAGCCTGAAAGCTGGTGGAGGCCGGTGAGAGAAGTAGGCCGTCTTCTTCCTCATGATCGGCAGTCTGCTCTACCCGTTCCGTCCCTGGCTCGGTGTTCTGGTGCTGCGATTCGGCAAATTCCCCCGACACTCCAGGCTTGTCTCCCGACTCAGCGGAAGGGGAAGCCTCTTCGACGGAGTTATAGCTCAGCTGCCTCGCTAGAGCTCGTGCCTTCGAGCGCGTCAGGGCCAACACTGTTTCGTTCGCGAAGCTCAACCCCCTCTGTTGCAACATCTCTTCAGACTTATTTGAAAAGAGGTACGGATACGGCAAGGGAAGTCTGCTGGAGACTGCCGCTTCGGTTTCTAGGACTCCAAAAGGTCCCGAGATAGAAACTTTAGCGATGGGCAAGCAAACACTTTGCTCTTCTACCACCTGTCGAATCCAAGCGCAGTCTCCAGTGTACTCCTCTGGTCGCACGTACGTAGGGTGTACGACGTCCATCGTCGCGGCTGAGTCTCGCAACACACGGCAGTCTTTGCCATTTACTAGCATTTGTCGCGTGTAGGGCTCTAACAACCTCTCGTTGTCTTCGCTGTCACGGACATAGTGGAAAGCCACTTTCTTTGTGCAGCTGGCCGCAAAGTGGCCCGGCTCTTTGCAATTGAAACAAATAGATGGTCTCCTTTTTCGAAGACCTTGCTGCCTTCGCTGTTTGGTTTCGGCTGGTAGCCAACTTTCCTGTCCGCTGCATCGACTTCCTTTTCTTTAGGTTTCTGGAAAGACCCCTCGCTAGCGAACCGTCTTGGGAACGGCTTTCCCACCTCGTTCTTTTTCGACCAGAAAGCTTTCTTACCCTCTTTGTCCCTCTGCGCCTTGCCTGAGCTATCACCTTGCAGGCCTCTTCTCATCGCGTGTTCCTCCGCGAGCTCCGCGGCCTTCAGGAGATTAGGCTCGCTGAGCCTGTCCTGAACCCAGAACCTTACGGCTTCAGGGAGCTCCCGGAAGAACTGCTCCGTTGCAACACACTCGACCACCTTATCGTGGTCTCCGTGTGCCCCGGCACTCTTTAGCCACTCTATCAAATCTGCCTTCAAGTTATATGCGAACTCTGGCCACGATTGAGATGGCTTCCTAGATGCTTGACGGAAGCGTTGGCGAAATGCTTCCGTGGACAAGCGATACTTCTTGAGAAGCGCGGCCTTTACTTGGTCGTAATTGTCGGCGTCCTCTCTTGTTAAGCGCGCTATTACGTCCGCCGCTTCGCAAGGGAGTAGCGTCAGTAGCTTATGGGGCCATGTCTCGCGGAGGAAGTGCACTTTCTCGCACGTTCTTTCGAAATTTACGAGAAACAACCCGATGTCCTCGCCCAACTTATATGGCTGAAGAAGATCTTTCATCTTGAACCTCTTTGCCGGTTCAAGGCTAGCTGCTGCTTGATTCGGAGACTCGGCCTCCAGTTTCTTAAGCTCAAGTTCCACTTTCTTTAGCTCTAGCTCCTGAGTTCGCCTTTCTCTCTCCCTCTCGTGTTCTCGTTCTCGTTCTCTCTCTCTCTTTCTCGCGTTCTCGTTCTCGTTCTCTCTCGCAGCTCTCCCTCTCTCTGAGTAAAATAGATAAATGGGCTAGTTGGTACATCGCTGAATGGAAAGCGCCGAATAAACAAGGACGAAGAAGGGGACAGAGACGAAGCGCACTCACAACTGAAGGTTTATTGAAACAAACATTGACTATTAATACCGTCTATCTGGGTGTTGGCTCAAAAAGAAAAACTCTTTATCTGTTAAGTGTAGTGACGGCGCACTAATGCACAGACTCTCCCCTTGCTCTCTTATGCGGAATGCCTCATGTATTTCTCGCGCTGTTTTGTTAGCGTATCTGCCCAGAACTGTTGTTTTTTCCAATTCCGGGCCACATGGGCACCTATCACAGTGCACCGCGAGATTGCCCGACGGGGACTGTTTCACTGACCAGGCATGTTCCCTAGCTCTTTCATTTATGCAACGCCCCGTTTGACCGACATACGATTTCCCGCAACTCATTGGTATGTTATATACTACTGACGTTGCACACTCCACGTATTGCTTAGCGTGCTTCTTTTGACACACTTTACCCTCTCCCTTTTCGTTGTTTATTTTTGAACATAGATGAGACAGCTTGTGTGGCGCTGAAAACACCACTGGGACTTCAAAATGGGCAGCCACTTTTTTTAGATTGTGCGATAGATTGTGAATGTATGGAATCACCGCCGGTCTTGTTAGTTTTCTGGAAGGAATATGATCGTCATCTTTTTTCTTCATCTTGGAAACAAGGTTTTCCGCTACTTCCCCCAAGAAGCGATCGGGGTACCCTCCGCGTTTTAAACGATTCACCTGCGTGAGGAAGCTTTCATCCGCGACATGGGGGCATGATTTTTCCAGCGAGGCTCTCATTAGGCACGATGCTGTTCCCCTTTTAACAAGTTTGGATTGCGCAGAATTGAAGGGCAGAACCCCTTTCTTAGTTCGCGGCTCATATTTCCAACAAACATGGTCACCTTCAAAGTTGAGGCTCAAATCCAAAAACTGCAGCCTTCCCTTCGTCATTGTTTCATGAGTGAACGCCAATCCATGTGAATTCAAGTTAAAACAATCCAGCACATCGTTGATTAAGTCCATGCTAACAGTAACGGACTTCGGGGCAAGCACCAAGAAATCATCCACATACCGACAGACTGTGAATTCCCCAATTTTTCGATATCCTTACGTATTCCCTTATCACATTCGGCCAAAAATATATCGCAGAGCACTGGCGCAACACGGGAGCCGATACATATGCCTCGTTTTTGAACGTAAACACCATCCCCAAAGGACACAAAGGTTGAGTTCAGGTAGCATTCTAGTAACTCTAAAAACGATTCCACACTTACCCCGCTCGAATTTCTAAAGCTTATTTCATCATTTTCTTCAATGCACTTTTTTACCGCTGGGAAAAGCTTGTCATGCGGGATGGAATAGAAAAGGTCCTCCACGTCAATAGAAAAGCCTCCGCCGTAGGACTGGTCGCCCTTCGCCAAAAATTCTATGACAGCCTCCGAGTTCCGCACCAGGAATGGGTCGCTCAATTCAAGGCCGGCCAACTGCCTACTAAGGAAGCCCCCCACTTCTTTTTGCCACGTATCCCTTTCCGTTACGATCGCTCTAAATGGACAGTTTACTTTGTGGGTCTTGACACTAAAGAACACATCTAGACTAAGTTTTTTGGAGGCTTGTATCTTCTTCGCAAGCTGGCTCAGCTGCAGCCTGTCACACAGATCCTTGGCAGACGTCTTGACTTTGCTGAGGGATATCTTGTTCACTTGCCTGAAGTTCTTGAGGATGGCGATGAGGGACTTTTCACCGAAGAGCCCCTCCGGTAGAACCACGAAACCTCCCTCTTTGTCCGCGGTCAGAAGCTTGAGTTGGTTCTCCCTGAAGTAGGTCACCACATCGCGTGTCCTTATCGTCTCTCTCCTGTTGTTCGGCTTTCTTCTGATGACGTCGACGGCCTCTGAGATGCATCGCTCTCTTTCTTCCGGAATGACTCGGTCAGCAAGGGTCCTCGCCAAGCAGAGTTTCTCAATGGGCTTAGGAGTGGGCTGGATGCTGAACTTCGGTCCAAGTTCCAGGATCTCGGTGATTTTCTTGGGTGCCTGCGCTCCTCCAAGGAAAAGAACTTCGTTGGGTGACGGAGCACTTGCTTTCTTCTTCCTTGGCAAAGAGACCAACAGCTTCTCCCACATGAACTCCAAGGTTTGGGACGCCAGTCTCAGATGTTCCCCGTACACCTTCTCAGCTGTCCTTGCAGTGGGACTTGATTGATAACACCAAATCCTTAAGCAGTCTCGGTACCTGCCCACTTGCTTCCAGACTTCAGATCTCAGGATTTTGCAGATTCTTTTTGCATGTCCGGCCGAGGGCAAAACGCCACCGAAGAGGGCCAGGACGTCCGGAGGATAGCTTCCCGTGCGGATGGCGTAGGAATAGTGTCGAGCCCGGCAAGTGGAAGCCGCAATAAGGGTGACGTACGAGACACCCGAGGACGGATTATTGTTAGGAGACAAAAAAGGGCCCGTTGCAGAAGAAATGAACTGTAGTAAAATAGATAAATGGGCTAGTTGGTACATCACTGAATGGAAAGCGCCGAATAAACAAGGACGAAGAAGCGGACAGAGACGAAGCGCACTCAACAACTGAAGGATGGTGTTTACGTTCAAAAACGAGGCATATGTATCGGCTCCCGTGTTGCGCCAGTGCTCTGTGATATATTTATGGCCGAATGTGATAAGGGAATAAGTAAGGATATCGGAAAATTGGGGGAATTCACAGTCTGTCGGTATGTGGATGATTTCTTGGTTGCCCCGAAGTCCGTTACTGTTATCATGGACTTAATCAACGATGTGCTGGATTGTTTTAACTTGAATTCACATGAATTGGCGTTCACTCATGAAACAATGACGAAGGGAATGCTGCAGTTTTTGGATTTGAGCCTCAACTTTGAAGGTGACCATGTTTGTTGGAAATATGAGGCGCGAACTAAGAAAGGGGTTCTGCCCTTCAATTCTGCGCAATCCAAACTTGTTAAAAGGGGAACAGCATCGTGCCTAATGAGAGCCTCGCTGGAAAAATCATGCCCCCATGTCGCGAATGAAAGCTTCCTCACGCAGGTGAATCGTTTAAAACGCGGAGGGTATCCCGATCGCTTCTTGGGGAAGTAGCGGAAAACCTTGTTTCCAAGATGAAGAAAAAAGATGACGATCATATTCCTTCCAGAAAACTAACAAGACCGGCGGTGATTCCATACATTCACAATCTATCGCACAATCTAAAAAAAGTGGCTGCCCATTTTGAAGTCCCAGTGGTGTTTTCAGCGCCACACAAGCTGTCTCATCTATGTTCAAAAATAAACAACGAAAAGGGAGAGGGTAAAGTGTGTCAAAGAAGCACGCTAAGCAATACGTGGAGTGTGCAACGTCAGTAGTATATAACATACCAATGAGTTGCGGGAAATCGTATGTCGGTCAAACGGGGCGTTGCATAAATGAAAGAGCTAGGGAACATGCCTGGTCAGTGAAACAGTCCCCGTCGGGCAATCTCGCGGTGCACTGTGATAGGTGCCCATGTGGCCCGGAATTGGAAAAAACAACAGTTCTGGGCAGATACGCTAACAAAACAGCGCGAGAAATACATGAGGCATTCCGCATAAGAGAGCAAGGGGAGAGTCTGTGCATTAGTGCGCCGTCACTACACTTAACAGATAAAGAGTTTTTCTTTTTGAGCCAACACCCAGATAGACGGTATTAATAGTCAATGTTTGTTTCAATAAACCTTCAGTTGTGAGTGCGCTTCGTCTCTGTCCCCTTCTTCGTCCTTGTTTATTCGGCGCTTTCCATTCAGTGATGTACCAACTAGCCCATTTATCTATTTTACTACAGTTCATTTCTTCTGCAACGGGCCCTTTTTTGTCTCCTAACAATAATCCGTCCTCGGGTGTCTCGTACGTCACCCTTATTGCGGCTTCCACTTGCCGGGCTCGACACTATTCCTACGCCATCCGCACGGGAAGCTATCCTCCGGACGTCCTGGCCCTCTTCGGTGGCGTTTTGCCCTCGGCCGGACATGCAAAAAGAATCTGCAAAATCCTGAGATCTGAAGTCTGGAAGCAAGTGGGCAGGTACCGAGACTGCTTAAGGATTTGGTGTTATCAATCAAGTCCCACTGCAAGGACAGCTGAGAAGGTGTACGGGGAACATCTGAGACTGGCGTCCCAAACCTTGGAGTTCATGTGGGAGAAGCTGTTGGTCTCTTTGCCAAGGAAGAAGAAAGCAAGTGCTCCGTCACCCAACGAAGTTCTTTTCCTTGGAGGAGCGCAGGCACCCAAGAAAATCACCGAGATCCTGGAACTTGGACCGAAGTTCAGCATCCAGCCCACTCCTAAGCCCATTGAGAAACTCTGCTTGGCGAGGACCCTTGCTGACCGAGTCATTCCGGAAGAAAGGGAGCGATGCATCTCAGAGGCCGTCGACGTCATCAGAAGAAAGCCGAACAACAGGAGAGAGACGATAAGGACACGCGATGTGGTGACCTACTTCAGGGAGAACCAACTCAAGCTTCTGACCGCGGACAAAGAGGGAGGTTTCGTGGTTCTACCGGAGGGGCTCTTCGGTGAAAAGTCCCTCATCGCCATCCTCAAGAACTTCAGGCAAGTGAACAAGATATCCCTCAGCAAAGTCAAGACGTCTGCCAAGGATCTGTGTGACAGGCTGCAGCTGAGCCAGCTTGCGAAGAAGATACAAGCCTCCAAAAAACTTAGTCTAGATGTGTTCTTTAGTGTCAAGACCCACAAAGTAAACTGTCCATTTAGAGCGATCGTAACGGAAAGGGATACGTGGCAAAAAGAAGTGGGGGCTTCCTTAGTAGGCAGTTGGCCGGCCTTGAATTGAGCGACCCATTCCTGGTGCGGAACTCGGAGGCTGTCATAGAATTTTTGGCGAAGGGCGACCAGTCCTACGGCGGAGGCTTTTCTATTGACGTGGAGGACCTTTTCTATTCCATCCCGCATGACAAGCTTTTCCCAGCGGTAAAAAAGTGCATTGAAGAAAATGATGAAATAAGCTTTAGAAATTCGAGCGGGGTAAGTGTGGAATCGTTTTTAGAGTTACTAGAATGCTACCTGAACTCAACCTTTGTGTCCTTTGGGGATGGTGTTTACGTTCAAAAACGAGGCATATGTATCGGCTCCCGTGTTGCGCCAGTGCTCTGTGATATATTTTTGGCCGAATGTGATAAGGGAATACGTAAGGATATCGAAAAATTGGGGGAATTCACAGTCTGTCGGTATGTGGATGATTTCTTGGTGCTTGCCCCGAAGTCCGTTACTGTTAGCATGGACTTAATCAACGATGTGCTGGATTGTTTTAACTTGAATTCACATGGATTGGCGTTCACTCATGAAACAATGACGAAGGGAAGGCTGCAGTTTTTGGATTTGAGCCTCAACTTTGAAGGTGACCATGTTTGTTGGAAATATGAGCCGCGAACTAAGAAAGGGGTTCTGCCCTTCAATTCTGCGCAATCCAAACTTGTTAAAAGGGGAACAGCATCGTGCCTAATGAGAGCCTCGCTGGAAAAATCATGCCCCCATGTCGCGGATGAAAGCTTCCTCACGCAGGTGAATCGTTTAAAACGCGGAGGGTACCCCGATCGCTTCTTGGGGGAAGTAGCGGAAAACCTTGTTTCCAAGATGAAGAAAAAAGATGACGATCATATTCCTTCCAGAAAACTAACAAGACCGGCGGTGATTCCATACATTCACAATCTATCGCACAATCTAAAAAAAGTGGCTGCCCATTTTGAAGTCCCAGTGGTGTTTTCAGCGCCACACAAGCTGTCTCATCTATGTTCAAAAATAAACAACGAAAAGGGAGAGGGTAAAGTGTGTCAAAAGAAGCACGCTAAGCAATACGTGGAGTGTGCAACGTCAGTAGTATATAACATACCAATGAGTTGCGGGAAATCGTATGTCGGTCAAACGGGGCGTTGCATAAATGAAAGAGCTAGGGAACATGCCTGGTCAGTGAAACAGTCCCCGTCGGGCAATCTCGCGGTGCACTGTGATAGGTGCCCATGTGGCCCGGAATTGGAAAAAACAACAGTTCTGGGCAGATACGCTAACAAAACAGCGCGAGAAATACATGAGGCATTCCGCATAAGAGAGCAAGGGGAGAGTCTGTGCATTAGTGCGCCGTCACTACACTTAACAGATAAAGAGTTTTTCTTTTTGAGCCAACACCCAGATAGACGGTATTAATAGTCAATGTTTGTTTCAATAAACCTTCAGTTGTGAGTGCGCTTCGTCTCTCTCTGAGTGTTTTCAAACACTCTATGAGCTCCTCATCGTTAATCTCTGCGTCCCGAATGAGCTTGATGATTTGTGGCTTCCGTTTGGCTTGTAAACAAATCGATTCCCAATTCGGTACAAACCTGTACCAGTTGTGGCACACGCAACATCTCGAGATTCATGACTCTCTGTGTATCGGCACCCTTTTAGAAAACAGGAAAGCTCGCGTCCAACGGAAACACACTCGTTTAGACCGATACAATTTCGCCCAACCCCTAACACCAAATCTAATGGCTGTCAGGTCTGGCGGATCCAAGAAAAAGGGCCGCGCACTCACCCACACCGAGAGTCATGGTCCGGCGAAGTCGATCCGGCGTAGTCGAATTCCACGAAGACGAGTCGCACGTAGTCGTGTCCCACCGCTGCCACCAGTTGTCGTGATTGAGGGTTTCGACGAAGGCTCCAAGCCCGGCGACGCTACCTCGTGTCGGGTAGGGGACAGGACAGAGGAGCCGGAAGGCGACGAGCTCAGCAAAACAGAACACTCTACATTTACATTATTTACAACGTCGTTTCAGTGCTCGTACAACAACAACTTCATGGGTGTCCTTCCTTTCTATATCCGCCTCGCCATTTTGCCGTCCACTGGCTTGTCCAATCGCAGGGGCCTACGTGGTCCGCGGTAGCCAATGCGGAAGAAGTTCGTGTGCCAGCGGCCAGCCAATGCCGAAGAAGTTCTGTGCCAACGGCCAGTCAATGCCGAAGAAGTTCATGTGCCAACGGCCAGCCAATGCCGAAGAAGCTCGTGGCGGGTCTCTCGGCGTGCTGGCTCGCTCGCTGAAGAGTCACCCACACGCACACGGAGACACGGACACCCAGCTGATACAAAGGTTGCCTCGAGAGCCCAGTTCTCCAAAGCTCTCGCACGAGCGCGCCGGTCGGTGCGAGAGCGTGCTTTGGTCGACGTAGACCATGGGCACGCGCCGCTCTCGTAATCGTGGTACGGGTGTGTCGTAGCCTTTCCCAATAAGGTGTACATAAGGGGCTCCGCGTGGCGAGCCGGAGTCAGTCTCGCCCCTAGCGCTCGATCCCGCCGCTCAGCTGACATCGACGTCATCGACGCTAACCTTCTTCCGTTTTGTTTGTGTCACAAGTTCGCCCCATTAAACGTTAAGTTTCTCCAGTTTATTCGCCGCCTCAGCATTTGTTATTCGCGACATTTAGGTGGAGGCTTCGGAGTAATGCATGTTCGAGCAGCATACCCCTCCGAGGGCCCGCAGTGCAAGTCAGATTCCATGTTGGGTGAGAAGACCGCTCTACGAGGAGCCTGAATCTGGGGCCTGCGGCTGT
Source organism: Ixodes ricinus (assembly GCA_037355805.1). Lineage (NCBI taxonomy): Eukaryota > Metazoa > Arthropoda > Arachnida > Ixodida > Ixodidae > Ixodes > Ixodes ricinus. Next base: position 17,027 of record JAZHYW010010101.1, on the reverse strand, counting down.
ACCCAGGGACAAGCTTCTGAATTCGGTCTGCTGCTGGACAAGCCCAAACCAAAGAAGACGACGATGGCCAACCAGTCCCTAACCCTGGCCGCTTCTGCCGCCATTTACTTACTCGTCGCGCCAGGGATGGGTGCTCCGTTCTACGGTGAAACCCACGAGGACGGCTCAGATTGAATGGACCAGATCAACGCGTCGCCCGCCACAATGGCTGGACCGACGAGCAGCGCCTGCGGAAAGGTGCATTTCTCGCCGGAGGGGACTGTCAGGTACTGGTACAGAAAAGCACAAGTCTTCTTTGACATCGTGGGTTGTTTTCAAGAACTAGCTGAAGGTAACGTTTGCCAACCAACACTGCCTAGAGAGAGCTGAGAGCCTTCTTCGAACCAGAACCCAGGGCCCTAACGACGGCGTCACCGGCTTCGTGGAGTGGAAGACGTCCTGCACCTGAGCGCTCGTACCGACCCGCGAGCCACAGACAACAAAAAGCTACGGGTCCTCATGCGCAGGGTGAGGAGACGACATCTATGAAGGCTTCGTCCGCAACTTACCAGTCACCGTAGAAACCTTCGTCACGGAGGCAACAAATGTCGATCGCGCCCTCCAAACGCGCGTGTTCCCACTACCAACGACAAAGAAGCGTCCCTGTATTCACGCGGCGAAAACGCACCTGATATGTCGGACATCCGTCAAATAATCCGGGAGGTCGTCCGGAAGGAACTCCACAGATTGTTGCCAGCCGATAGTCGTCCTGCGACACTAACCATAACTGAGCTTCTGCTCGAGGAAGCAGCAACGTTCAGTCCAGCCTGGAGTTCACATCAACACGGCGACACCAGAGGAACCGACGATGAGTTACGCCGCAATGATCCGACGAGCACCACCAGCCCCGCGTCCGTACATGGCGCCTCCGAGACGTGAACCTACAGCGCCGCGGTTCTCGCGACGCCAGGAAGATCGGGCGCCCGTCCACCCGTAACAAACTGTGCCAAGAAAGACGGACGTGTGGAGGACGGCCGATCGACGCCCGCCAGCTACCACTGCGGAGGAGCCTACCATATCTACCGCCGTTGCCCCTACTGGCAAATAAGGCTGCGTGGCTTACACCCAGTCGACCCACGCCCGCGCTACGGTAAGCTACCGCAGGAGAACCAAGAGTACCTAAGACAACCTCAGTCATCCCCGCCTGCACCTGTCCGCGAGTCCCGGTCGCCGTCGCCACGACGTGAAGCTTCGCGATGCACCGACCCCGTCGTGAGAGCCTCTCGCCCTGTCGCGCCGGAAAAAACTAAGCGCGGTAACACCTGGAGGTGGAGTTGTCGTAGACCGACGAAGTTAGTAGCCTAAAAAAACGCCGGAGGCATCCCACTCCACCGAGGACGTGCATCGGAGCGACGCTTCTGCAACGGTGCACAACAGGCTCAATGTGACCAACGACGGCTGCGATGCGTCGACACTCGTGGACAATGGATCGGACTACTCCATCTTGAGTGGGAGGCTTTCACGCCGTCCTTGGAAAGTGATAACGCCGTGGGAAGGCCGTCAGATACGGACCACCGGTCGGCACCCCATCACACAAGTCGGGAGATGGACTGCCCGCGTCGAGATCGACGGTGAGAAGTGCCCTGAGAAATTAGTAATTTTGCAATACTGTGCGATGGACGTTATCCTAGGGATTGACTATCTCTGCAAATATGGCAACTTCATTGACCTCGGAGGAAACCGGCTGACGCTATGAAAACCTTTCCAAAACCAGAGGAGCACAAAACGACGTCATTCGCGGTCCGAGTCCACGGAAACCACATAAATTTACCGCCTCGGTCGAGTGTTTTCGTACCCGTCTGTATCGATGAAGCTTTCTGCGGTGACGTTCTGCTCGAGGGGAGCCTCCAGTGGCTTCTAGAAAGAGGAATCGGTGTCGTACGAGGAGTACAAAACTTCAAGACGGGCGCGCCATAGTCCAGGTTACAAACTTCCGAGAAGAGCCGCAGCACTTTAGGAAAGGTATCGCCATGGGCCATATCCACAAACTCCAGAACTCAGCCGCAATCACTGCACTTTCGGAAGAGCCAACGTCATCGCAGCATGAGAGAATACCGCCAACTGAACTTGACATCGACCCGAAGCTTCCTGCTACTGAACAAGGATGGCTGTTCGACCTTCTGAGCGAATTCGTTGAACGTTTCGCCTCAACATGAAAAGTGCGACAAACAACGCTAGCGAAGCACCGCCTCTTAATCGGTGACAGCGCGCTCCCTGTCCACCAGTCGCCGTACTTATTGTACCTAAAGGAAAGGAAGGTGATTCAAGATCAAGTGCAGGAAATACTTGACGGCGACATCATTCCAACCGCCAAGAGTTCGTGGGCGTCCCCAATCGTCCTTCTAAGAAGAACGACGGAACCCTGAGGCTCTGCGTAGACTGTCGTCGACTTAACGTTGTGACTGAGAAGGACGTCTATCCGCTCCCCCGCACCGGCGATCGTTAGACCGACTGACACTCCCCATATTTTTCTTCGATGGACCGCAAGAGACGCTGCTGGCAGATTGAAGTCGACGAACGCGACCGCGAGAAAACTGCCTTTGTCGCTCCCAACGGACTCTACGAGTTCATAGTGATTCCTTTCGGACTTTGTACAGCACAAGCCACCTTCCAGCGTGTCATGGACATCGAGCTAACAGGTCTGAAATAGCACAGCTGCTTCGTCTACGTGGACTGTGTCGTGGTATTTTCACCGGAATTTGACGAACGCCTGACACGACTTCGAGCCGCGCTTTAAGCCATCAAGACCGCCGGCCTGTCACTCAAGCTAAGAAAGTGCTGGTTTGCCTATGGCGAACTAAAGTTCATTGGCCGCGTCGTGAACAGCAAAGGTGTTTTCCTTGACCCCCAGAAGACCCGCGCAGTAGCTGTATTAACACCGCCGCCTGACATGAAGGCCGTGAGAAGATTTCTCGAACTCTGTCTACTACAGGCGGTTTGTTAAAGACTCCGCCAAGCACCTCATGAAGGACGCCGTAAAGATTGAGTTGATATAAGACACACATGCGGTCAACACCGGCCTTGGCGTGGTACTAGTTCAAAGGCAGGACGGGGCAGAGCATGAAATTGCATACGAAAGTCGGACGCTCTCTAATGCGGAGAGAATCTACTCAACGACTGAAAAAAGGAGCGTCTTGCTGTCGTCTTGGCAATAACAAAGTGTCACCCATATTTGTAGGGAAGTCCTTTTCTTGTGGTCACAGGAAATTACTCGCTCTGAGGGTTCGCGAATCTGAAGGACCCTACGGATGCGCCGCCCGGTGAAGCCAACGACTGCAGGAGTTCTACATGGCCGTGGCCTGCACGTCCGGCCGGAAGCACAACAACGCCGACTGCCTGTAAGGGCCCCGTCGAGGCCGGTACCGCCTGCCCGAAGACGACGACAATGAGTGTTTTTTCGGCGCTCTGGATGTCGGGCGACATGGCAGTACTCTAACGAGACGAACCTGAACTGCGAGCACTCATCGAGCACCTGGAGGGACAAGCAAGTGCGGTTCCGCGTGCTTTCTCATGATTCCTGCTTACCTGTACAAGAACTACGTCAAAAACATCACAGCGTGGCTGTTGGTTATTCCTTCCAGCCTTCGAGAAGAAATCTACCAAGAATGTCAAGATGACCCAACGGCTGGGCACCTTGGCTACAGCAGGACGCTCGCCAGGATTTGGGAAAAGTACTACTGGCCGAGGCTACCGAAATCCATGCACCTCTACACTCGATCATGCCACGAGTGTCAGCGACGCACGAAACTACCGACGAACCCGTCAGGACTTCTGCATCCGATTGCTCCCCAGTCCACGCCGTTTCAGCAGATATGAATGGGATTATCTCCCGCGATACGGCGAAACTAAAGCCCTTCCTTCAGGGACTGCTGTGGAACTCGCAAAGTTTTTCATATAGTTCATCGTCCTTCGGCACGGCGCTCCCGAAGTCAGATTACAGATCGGGGGTCATCGTTCATAGTACAGGTGATACAAGAGATCCTCAATCTCAGCCACACCAACCACCGGCATACAACAGCGTACCATCCTGAGACGAATGAACTGACGGAAAAGCCTAAACAAGACCATCGCCCACATGGTGTGGATTTACGTCGACGTGGAACACAAGACGAGGGTGATGTCCTGCCGTATGGCACTTTCGTCTGCAACAAAGCGCTTCAAGAGACCACTGGCGTTGCACCATTCCACCTGGTGCATGGAAGCGTGGTGACCACGATGCTTGACGCCGTGCAACCTCACGAGCCGTGCGACTGGCGACGAAAGTGACGACACGGATATGGTTGCTCAACAAGCAGAAGTCTACCAACTTGCCCGAGTATGGATCTAAGGCCAGCAACGTGTCGACGCTGGCCGCTACAGCCTTCGTCGCCTGGACGTTAACTTCCGGCCCGGAGACCGGGTGTGGATGTGGACACCGATACGACGCCTTCGCGCTCAGCTAGAAGCTTTTAAACCGCTACTTCGGACCAATCAAGGTCCTTTGAAGCCTCGGAGATTTCAGCTACGATGTTGGGCCCGACGGAACGCACGCATCATCGCGACGAAGACCATGACCCGAGGTTGTTCCCGTCGTTGCGCTAAGCGATTCTACGCTCGATAGGACTATGAACTTTACGCGTTCCAATCGGCTTTTGAGTTTACCGTCCTTTTTATTTGCTTTGTGTAGCATCGGGGCGATGGACTTTTCAAAGGAGGAGTAAACACCACGCGCGGAGCTGGCCAAGTAGGCAAGACGCACGTTGCCGAACGGTTATCGTGCATGGCGCCAAGCTGAGCGACTAGGTCCGATGTCTGGCCGGGGATATACCTTTTTGTGGTTACTGTGGATGTCGCGTTCTGGTAAATCCGAGAACCCTGTTTCTTATTCGAGGTTAAAATGCTCTGTGCGTCGAACCTTCTACGGCGTTTGTTCCGAGAAGCTCACGCGTGTAGATAAGGGGCTCCACGTGGTTAGCCGGAGCGAGTCTCGCCCCAGTGCTAGATCCTGCTGCTCCGCTGACATCAACGCTGCGACGCTAACCATCCTCGACTTTATTTTAGGCGCAATTTTTACTAATGAAACGTTCAGTTTTTCCAGTTAATTCGCCGCCTTATGATTTGTCATTTGTCACGATATACACCAACCCATGTTTACAAACAAACCGGAGCGCCTCCAGCGGACGCCACCGGCGCCGCGCATGCGCGGTGGATGGTGGGCAAGAAGCTCGCCGTCGCCCATAAACAAACCATTGAATTGCGTTGTTGTCGGCGTCGGTGTGAGTCCCCGTGCTCTTTTTCGCGTTGGAATTGTTGATTCTACGTCCTCCTAACAATGTCTGACTACTTGAGCGGCTTCAGCAAAATTAACGAGGCTCGTTACACCGCAAAACTTTGCGTGAATAATGTGACGTGCGGCGATTCATTTCACGCGGACGCCGCAGAATGGGCGCTAAAGCCTGACTCCCACGATGAGATTCTGCTCGCTATTTTCAGTCGCGACGTCGCTCGGGCTGCAAAAGCGTGGACCGTAGCCGAGATGGTGGACGTCGATACTGAAAACCGCAAGTAGAATCGGGCGTTACAAGTCGGTGACGGCCACTGGTAACAATGATCAACATCTTTCTGTATCTAATGTTTACACTTAGCCTACTTACCCCAACCAATCTTCAAAAGTGTTTTGAGGCCTGCACTTACTTCTCGTCGAAATTACCGGGTCAACGTTTGGTTTACGGGCCGCAGTTGTTTGAACGAGCTGACTGCAAAAAGCCGACAAGATTGAAAGAGCAGACAACAGTTCGCACGCATGAGCAATGGAGTGCGGACAAGAAGCACCGCGTCCCGCGTCAACAAACCATTGGAATGTCACGTTCTCGGCGTCTGTGTGAGTCTGCATACTCTTTTCGCGTTGGATTTGTCGATTTTACGTCCTCATAGCAATGTCTTACCACTTTCATCGCCTGAGCGAAGTGATCAAGGCTCGTTACGCCGCTAAACTTTGCGTAAATAATTGGACGTGCGGTGATTTATTTGCATGAACGCCGCAGAACGGACGCCAAAACCATGATGAGATTCCTCTAGCTATTTTCGGTCCCGAGGTCACTCGTGCTGCAAGAGTGTAGAAGGTAGCGGCGATGATCGACGTCGATACTGAAAATCGTAAGCGGGAACATACCAAGCGCAACAAGTCGGTGATGGCCACTGGTACCAATGATCAACATCTTTTATCTACTGTTTACACCGAGCCTACTTAAGTCTTCTGAGGCCCCTAATTACTGCTTATTGCAATCACCCGGTAAAAGTTTGCTCTACGAGCAACTCTTGTTTGAACGAGCAGACGACAAAAAGCAGACAAGTTTGAAAGAGCAGACGAAAGTTCGAACGATCAGGCGGCCGTGTGAATTTGAAGACGCACTGAACCCGCGGGTGGTCCGGACAACTTGGCGGTTTTCTCTCGTTCATGTTGGAACAAAAGAAATACATCTGGCGACCACAAAGTGTTGCCCGCACAAGCAATCGTAGTTCGACTGCGCCTAGTTTGCTCTTTTCACGGCTATCTATCCACTTTCTCGGACGAACGGAGGGGGCAGAAACAGATGAAAACTGATCTTCAAAGCTTTCCAGGCTCTCTTGGGACAGCCCCCGTCGCACATTTTGACGAGAAGGTAGGTTTTTTGTCTGGTTTCTCCCAAAAGAATACAGGAATACAGATCTCGCACGGCGACTTCTGCCACCGCCCCAGACCGGAAGTGCGCCCGACGCGCAACCACCGCGGCGTGACGTAGCAGAGTTGAGTTCGTGCATATATCGGACGCAGTAGGACTTGTGAATATAAAATAATGAAAGACGTTTGCATCGCCCTGTAATGCCGGATTCCAGTGCAGCTCTTGAGGACGAGAGGAGGGCACGGGGGGGGGGGGGGCGGTATGCCTCTCCTCCTCCTTCCTCATCTACTCCTCCCCTGCTCCTCTCCTCCTCCGCCTCTTCTCCTCCTCCCCCTCCTCCCTCTTCCTTCTCTCTCTTTCTCCTCCTCCTCCATCCTCCTCCCTCCTGGCCCTCCTTCTCTTCCTCCTCCTACCCCCCTCCTTCCTCTTCCCTCCCGCGCGGTGAATTATGGGAAACGTCCCATAATGCAACGCGCTCGTCACCGTTTCCCATAATGCACCGCGCGGCTACGCTGAAGGCGACGCCGACGCGTTATGCCGACGCGTTACGGATACGCCGACGCGTTACGGCGACTCCGACGGGTTACGCCGACGCGTTATGGCTACGCCGACGCGTTACGCCGACGCGTGAGGATTACGCCGATGGCGACGCGTCACGCCGACGCGTCACGCCAACGCGTTACGACTACGCCGATGGCGACGCCGACGTGTTCCACCGACGCGTTGCGGTTACGCCGATGGCGACGGCGACGCCGCTCAAGCCGGAAACATGCGCCTAACAGCTGCGCTCTAAAACGTCTCTATAAAACAACATATATATATATATATATATATATATATATATATATATATATATATATATATATAAAGTCAATGCCACAGGAGAGTCTGATCACTGGGTATGCAACCAGGGTGTCGAACCGAAATTTTTATCGGTTCGGTTACAGGTTCGGGTTCACGGATTTCGGTTCAGTTCCGGTTCAGTTCCGGGGAGCACAAAATAACGGTTCGAACCGGTTCGAACCGGTTCGAACCGGTTTGAACCGCAAAATTTAGACTATATTTTCCGCGTTTTTTGGCAATAGGCACTATTTCAACAGTGAAACGAGTATCTATATAGCTTTTGGTCATTCGTAAAATTATAAAATTGTGTTATTTAATTTTAATAAAACAGTAAAAGGAAAAGCTAGATTAACATATATGACTCAACATCTTCTTTTTTTACCACAGTCGCCTATATTTTGCCTGAATCAATAGGTTATCAGTTTGGTAGGTCGCCTAAAATACCCGTTAACGCTACAACTTTGCGTCGCAGTATTCAAAGTCGAATCTTGCTGTGCTCTTGAACTTAGGAATTAATTACAGTGCATAAAATCATGAAAGTGGAACGTTCTCACCATACATTTATCGCGAAATCTAGTTTACAAAATGCGTTTTACAATATACGTATATGGTGACGACGCAACTGAGCTAAAAGCAATCATATTTGCAAAATGCCAGGGAAGTTTTAGGAGAACTCTTTTCAGGCTACCTTTTATGGAAACACTGGGCGACAATCACAATGCTTGCTTTCCTGACCAATATTATTTACTCTCAGCACAGTGATGCAGGCGAATTCATGCAGGAAAAAGTGACCCTCGTACTCAGATCGAATCTGGCTATAAAATAGCGCGTATATCGAAGTGAGCATTTTCGACATTGCTTGGCGTTTCAGGCTTGTTCTAGTCAAGATGCCGGTCAATACAATTTGCAAATAAACATCACCCTTGCTCTTTTTTTATATTTTTGTAAAAAAAAGTAGTATTTTATACTCTGCTCGACATTGCAGCTACTTAATTGGTCACTTTCTGACAATCTGCGTCCGCAATCGTCATAGTTCCGCCACGCGCCACGGCGTAATTCCTTTTCGTCCAGCCCACAGACACATAAAATTCTTGTTCATCACATAAAAGGACCAACATACTTCTAGATGTTTGAGAAGTTGAATATGTGTCAGGAACAGATATGTTATTTAAATCAGCTTCAAAATAAAACATTTGTTTAAGGTTCTCCCAAATCAGTTATAGACGTGCCTATCGAGGATAAAAACGCCAGAAAATATTTGCAGAGCATATTCCAGATAATTTTTGGGTGCATTTACTTATTATGTAAATCTTTAGGGTGATCGGCCCTTTATTTATGTTGTCAAATCTTCAGGCAGCAATAAAATATTTTTTTATTGTCATCAATAAATTTGACTGTATGCAGTTCACATAACCGCTTGAGACCAACACGGGAGGATGATACCCGAAAATACGCCATAGAGTCTGCGGAACGCGTTTTCTTGTCCGCTGTACGGCAGTGTGAAACACCGGGTCGCGGGCTACGCCAAAAAGGTCTGTATGCTCAAATTATAGATCTAAAGGCAAATACACGAAATGTGCAGAAACAGAGATAATACATGTTATTCTTCTAAATAATCCCACGGGACGCCAAGAATTCAAAGATTCGACGAGTCACACGCTGTAGATGAGAAATTTAGCCAGTGCAGTACAACCGCTAGCCTGGGGTCTTTAACGTGCACCACGCAGTAGTGGTACACAACCGCACGCCGGTTCGATGCTCATCCAGATCGAAACGGGCAGCTTTCGCAACACGTGCTTCGAGCTGGTGTGCGCTAGCCCACTCGGCCACCGATCCCCCTAACTACAGCCACTAAATGAGCTGCGCTAAGAGTATCGGCACTCTATTCCCCGACATCTTTGTGTGCGCCGCCATTTTGGTGCTTGTGCAGAGCAGATGCAGCTGCCGATCGTCATGGTTGAAAAGTGCGACTTCTTCAGCATTAGATTCGCTGCTAGGAAGCTCATTTAATATTGTTTTTTTCTATCGCGAACTGTTTAAACATTTGTTGAGGACGGAAAAACGTTTCCTGTGATTTTAGATAAACCTTCATATAACCGGCAACCATGCTTTTAAGCCACAATATGGCCAAGTGTCGTTACTCTGAAGCGTAGCTTATTTAATGGCTCAACACCCAACAATTAGAAAGATCACGCATGGTTGTTACACGCTCTTGTCATTTAGGTTCTCTATTGGTTCAGACCAAGTACGTCATCAACAAAAGAAAATGTGCTCCAAATTCTGAACTTAATTCGCCTATTATGTTAAAAATACGTCACACTTTTTTCTTTACTTTATGTTTAAAGTGGTGCTAGAGTCTCTCGCTAATTAGAGTAAACGCAATGCAAATTTAAAAAAAAATGGCTAGAAACTTTTTGCAGGGCCCTTTCAAATCTAGACGCTGCCGATGCTACAAGCGCGAGAATGTGGTCCTGACCAGTGCTTGCACTGCAGGAGCGCGCGTGCTTGGCAAGGACGCTGAAAGCCCGGAGCTCGCCCTTGTAGCTTCTGCTACGCTCACACTTAATGTGAAACCGAGTATTGTGTTGAGAACATCACATTTAACCAGAAAACTGAACTGCTTAACATGGTTTGCACGTGACATCATCGCACTATATGCTAGTGGTCTGAGATTTCTTTTTGTTTAGAAAATCAAATTCCGTGGTGCACAATGCATGCTGCAGAAGGTTCGCGCTCAGTGCAACTCATGTATTCACAAACAAAACGCTTCTTGCTTGGTGCAGCGTCGTGAGGAACGGCGCAAGTGTCTGGCACCACGAAAACGCGCTTTAAAGCAGGGGTGATTTTGCAGACGAAGTAGTTTTGCCGGATCACGCTGTCTGGTCTGCACCCAAGATGCGGAGCAGAGGACAGCTTGTTTTTAAAACTCCTTCTCCCTCCCCCCTCTCCCCTTTTCATTTGACGATGCTCTTCTAGAGAATACTTTTTTATTTTTGAGGGACTCCCTTCTCCGTTGGGGGGTGTTAATTCGAAAATTATGTTTGTGTCATTTGTTAACAGTAATACTTCATTAATTTTATTTTGCACTCAAAAACTATGAAGTTTAATGAAAAAAATGTGAGAATTTGAGCGGCTGACACTAAGGTCACTAGAATTTTTCTTTTCAGGTATCCCTGCCGTGCAGACTTGTAGTTTTATCTATCGTCAGATTATTAAGCAATATTTAGTTCTTTCAGTGCTTCTATTCTGGGGCGCAACCTTCACGAGAAAGTTCAGCAACAACGATATCCATGTTTGGCTGCCTGAATGATGTGTACATGTAAAATGGTTCATGCAACAGTTTTTGCACTTTCAGTAAATACCACTAAGAGCTAATCCCTGACGTTGATAGCTTGAAAAAAAAAACACCCATTAGTTTTCCTCTCCGCTCAATGGCAGACGCAGAAGAAATAAAGGAAAAAAACAACTTTCCCCTCCTCAACTCGCTATCAGAACAAGCGGCGATGGGATTTGACGCTAATTGTATACTCATCTTTGATTAAACACGAGCCAACACGAATGTTTGGCAATGCTGATTGTCAAGAACCCAAGAATTCGACTCAGGCTCATGAGGATGGAGTACGTCACGATGTCACGTGACTTGCGGTGAGAACTGGTGATGGCATGTGACGGTACGGTGTCAACAACGCTTATACATTCATAGTCCGTTGCAATTTAAGAAGGTAGGGCGAGGGTAAGGAAGGCCGGGGAGGAAGGAGCAGACGGAACGCTGGAGAAGAAAAGGGGAAACCTCCTCCTCTCTCCAGCTTCAGCCTGCTTCCTCCTCCCCGTCCTTCCTTTCCCTCGCCCTACCTTCTTGAGTTGCAACGGATTATAGTGATGAACTCAATTTAAGTCGACTTGACGCGGTGAGGGACGCGACTACGTCACAAGGCCACGTGAAGTGACATTATTTGGCAGCATATTTTGACACCATGACGTCACGTGACCACCTGACACATGATTAATCGTAGTGTCAATACAAAAGCGCCACGAAAACCCACAATTTTTCATACATTGCAATTCGGAATATGACAATTTGATCACTACATAGAAATACAGCTGGCAATTCTTTCTTCTCGAACTCTCATTTTGTAATAAAAAAAAATCACCGTGAACCGTTTTGAACCGGTTACCGTTATATTTTTTCCGGTTCAGTTCCGGTTCAGTTCCAAGATGGCGGCGAAGATTTCGGTTCGGTTCAGTTCCGGTTCGGCTAAAAATAACGGTTCTGTTCCGGTTTTCGGTTCGGTTCGGTTCCGGTTCGACACTCTGTATGCAACACTTGCAAATTGCACGCTCGACGTTCGTCTACTTCGCTAGAGTCTCAGTCTGCACGCGAGGGCCCTCTGACCTCGCACGTCCAGACAGCTAAATCCTCGGTGCCTCCAGCTGTAATTGCGGTTGGCCAAAACCAAACACAAAACACCGATCTGAATGTAGCAAACATGTTGGTGGCTATGAATGCAAAGCTGGACACGCTCCTAAACTTGAAGGCAACGGTGGATGGTATGGAACACTCCCTCCAGCATATGTCGGAAAATTACGACGATGTGTTGAAACGTCTTGGTGAGCAACACGAGGAAATAAAAGACTTGAAGAGAAAGGTCACAAACTTGGAGAAATCAGGGGCCGTAGATGGAAATTAATCAACTAAAACATAAAGTTCACGACCTGTAACGGAGGAACCGCAAACAAAACTTAGAAATACACGGGATCCCCAGAAGTGAAAATGAAGACCTCATGGCCAAACTAAATGAGCTGGCAGGGCAACTTGATGTTCTCGACTTGGCCACAGATCAAGTTGTTGTAACGCACAGACTTGCTTCACGTCCAGATAAAACACCCGGAATCATTGTTCGCTTTGCTAGCCAGGCAACGCGAGACCTGTGGCAATATAAACGGTCAAACCTTAAACGTGCTCGAAGCAAGATTTTTATTTCGGAAAACCTGACACAGCAAGAAAAATCGCTTCTCTGGGCGACAAAGGAAAAGGGGAAGGGCTAAAAGGTATCAGCTTGTCTGGTATAGGAATGGAAAGGTCTTCGTAAGGGAGAAAGATGGGGGCTCGGTCCTATCTAATAGCAACGATGGATGACATGTCAAAACTAGAATAATTTCGTTGCTCTTTCAGTTTGTTACTCCAAATTTGGTTTTTTTGTTTCAAAACATGAATGACAAGCCATATTTGTCGCCATGTGAAGTTGGGCTTATTTTTAAACACCAACATAATGTACCGTTTAGTCTGTTTCACCTAATGTTCAATCGGTAAGAAATAAAATATAGGAACTAGACAAATTTTCCATCCTGACACCCTGTCAGTATGGGTTCAGAAAAGGTCGCTCTACTGAACTGGCGCTGTTAAAGGCAAAAATAATTAATTTTAAATAATATTGAAAATAAACTGGTTACTCTCGAGTGCTTGATAGATTTTTCGAAAGCATTCCATCGCCTCAATCGTGTGGCATTATTTCAAAAGTTATACGTAGGTGTTCGCGGTGTCGCTCTTGAGATAACAAGTTACTTTGCAAACCGCTATCAGTGTTTAGAAATCAATAAAAATAGATCAGATGTTAGGAAATTAACAGCAGGCGTGCCTCGCGTGCAGTATACTGGGGCCACTTCTTTTTGATATGTATATCAATGATATAAAATATTGATGATACTACAGTTAGTTAATCATAATGAAGATGACACCTCTTTCTTTCTCAGGAGACGGCTGCTGACCAAATTATACATAAGGCAAACCAATATCTTGATAAACTAAATGCTTGGACGATATTAAATTCTTTAAGAATAAATGTAAATACAAACTAAAGCTGTTCCTGATTTCCGACTCACGTAATACAAAATGTAGTAGCGTAGAAGACGAGAAAGACTCGAGACATAGGAGCGTGCTGGGCTCACGTGAATCGAGAGATTCGGATCCTGGCGCGTATGAAGAACGGTCTTCGCAGTGCAGTTCTCGGGCCCAAAGTAAAGTGCATTGATCCTGCCATACGGGTCCGTGTCCACTCCGCTACAAATTGGCGACGAGGATTCCTGGAGAATTCCTGGAGAACGGCTCAAGATGATGAATGCATCGGGCGAGACATCGCAGCGAGCAACATCGAACGTCTTCCGGTTCATGGGACCAGGACCTTTCGACCCGCAAAAAGAGGACTGGAACTTATACCAAATAAGGTTCCAAGCATCTCTGGACATCGCCGGAACGACAGATGATGCCACAAAAAGGAACTTCCTCATTGCATCTCTGGGGTCCGAGACGTTCAAGCTGCTGCACTCTCTGGTTCAACCGAGGCAGGTCAGTGAAGTTCCCTATGCGGAATTGACAAAAACACTGGACACTCATTTCTCGCCGAAGCGTTTCAAGGAATTTGAACGAGCGAAGTTGTTTTCAACACGCCAGGATGAACGTGAGACACCAACCGAATTCCTAGCACGACTACGATCCGTCATTTGCAACTGCGAGTATGAGAACGAAGTCGATGCTCGCGCATGTTCGTTGCTCACAGCTTTTATAATTGGACTTCGAGATCAACGCTTGAGAGCACGTCTCGTCCAAGAGAAAGAGTTATCGATCGACACAGCACTCAGATTGTCGGAAAGCTTTCTTCGAGCGGAAGAAGAGTCCCGTCAATTGAGAAGTGCCACCGAATCACCCATCGCAGTCAGCCAGGTGAGAGATCTACAGAGGTCTGCTAGACAATGTTTCCGTTGCGGGAATACAAACCATGTCGAAGACAAGTGCCGGTTCAAGTCTGAAGATTGCAGAGCTTGTGGAACCAAGGGGCACATTGCCAAGATGTGCCGGAAAGGACAGTCTGGCAAATCCCGATCAACAAGGAAAGGGACGGTGCAAGTAATCACCAGGGTTCAGTCAGTTTTCGATCGAGATGGCAAGTTTCTGGAATGTCAGATTGAAGGCAAGCGAGTGGAACTCCAAATAGACACGGGTTCACATGTCACCTTACTGGACGTTCAGACTTGGCATCGCCTCGGAAAACCGAAGCTGAACGAAACTCCGTACAAACTGCAAAGTTTCAGCAAGGAGGTCATCGAGGTCAAAGGCCAATGTGAGCTTCAGGTTGAATTTGAAGGCAAGAAGTACAGTCTAGAGGCTATTTTTACTAACACAAGCCAAGTCAACTTGTTGGGGAGGATCTGGGTGAGAGCTCTGAAATTGGATCTCAACAACTTGTTCGTTGCTCTTGTGAAAACAGAAGAGAGCCTCAAGACGCTGCTGACTAGGTACGCAGTACTATTCAGAAACGAACTTGGTCGGTGCACGAAGATCAAGGCTCAACTTCACTTCAAAGAGAATGTCATCCCGAAGTTCATGCGGCCAAGACCACTACCGTTTGCATTGCGCGAAGCAGCAGAGTCTGACTTGAAGAGACAAGTAGCCAACGGCGTATTGACTCCAGTGGAAACAGCGCAGTGGGCCACTCCGATCGTCGTTGTCCCGAAGACCAGTGGATCCGTGAGGGTATGTGGAGATTTCAGCGTGACTGTCAATCCTCATTTGAACGTCGCGCAGTACCCGCTCCCACGACCCGAGGAACTTTTCTCGAAACTCAACGGAGGGCGGAAGTTCTCGAAGCTGGATCTGTCGGAGGCATATCTTCAGATGGAGCTGGAGGAGGATACAAAGAAGTATCTCGTCATAAACACTCACCAGGGATTGTTCCAGTTTAACCGGATGCCTTTTGGCATATCATCAGCGCCTGCCATCTTCCAGCGAACCATGGAACAAGTAACCGCTGGCCTGGGAAGCGTGGCATGCTACCTGGATGATATAATCGTCACCGGAGAAACTGATCAGCAGCACATCAAGAACTTGGAGCTCGTGTTCCTACGACTCAAAGACTATGGGTTCACGCTAAAGAAAGAGAAATGTGCGTTTATGTCTCCAGAAGTGGAATATTTGGGTCAGATTCTGTCAGCGGAAGGAATACGTCCCTCTCAAGGGAAAGTTGGTGCCATACTGAACATGCCGGCGCCGTCTAACCTACATGACCTACGGGCATTTTTGGGCATGGTTCAGTACTACGCAAAGTATTTGCCAGGGTTAGCCGACCTGTGCGCACCGCTGAGTAATCTACTCAAGAAGAATGTTCCTTGGCAATGGAGTTTGCCGTGCGTAGAAGCCTTCGAAGACATCAAGACGCGTCTAACGTCCATGGAGACTCTTGTTCACTTCGATCCAAGTGAGACAATCTACTTGGCGGCTGATGCTTCATCAGTTGGCGTCGGAGCGGTCATCTTCCACAAGATAAAAGGAAAGGAACGCCCCATTGCGCATGCATCGAAAACGCTAACTTCTGCGGAGAAACGATATGCCCAGATTGAGCGAGAAGCTCTAGCCATAATTTTTGGCGTAAAGAAGTTTCATCAGTATCTGTGGGGAAGAAGATTTGTCTTGTATACAGATCACAAACCATTGACGGTGATTTTTGGTCCAGTGAAAGGAATCCCTGTGACGGCTGCCAACAGACTTCAACGGTGGGCCTTGATCTTACAAGGGTACTCGTATGACATTAAGTATACTCCAACAACTCAGTTTGGAAACGCTGATGGCTTGTCACGACTACCTCAAGGACCTGATGCAGAGTTTGACACGGAAGTTCAACATGGAGTCGCCGATGTTGTGAGCTTCATTTCTTCAGACATTATGGCAATTGTTGAGGAAAATATGACCAAACTTCCAGTCAGGGCATCCGACATCGCGGCGGAGACTGCTAAAGACAAGACACTGTCGAAGGTCTACCGGTACGTCATGGAAGGATGGCCATCGGTTGAACGCGACGCAGAAATGCAACCATACACATCGAGACAGTCGGAACTCACAGTGGCAAATGGCTGCCTAGTTTGGGGCATGCGCACAGTGATCCCTCTTAGGTTTCGACGTAATCTTCTGGATTTAATACATGAAGGACACCTTGGACAATCAAAAATGAAGATGTTCGCCCGTTCCTACGTGTGGTGGCCAAACATGGACAAAGACATTGAAGCGAAAAGTCGGGCCTGCGAAGCTTGTGCTTCAGTCTCTGACAAGAACGAAAACGTTCCCCTACACCAATGGGAAGTGCCAAAACGACCGTGGTACCGAATCCATACAGATTTCGCAGAATACCAGAACACCATGTACTTGGTGGTGATCGACGCATACAGCAAGTGGCCTGAAGTCGCTTTGATGCCGTCGACCAGAGCTGAGCGGACGGTGGAAGCATTCAAGGAAATATTCCTTGTTCACGGACTGCCAGAGCAGGTAGTCAGCGATAATGGACCACAGTATACTAGTGCCATTTTTAAGAATTTTCTAGAGGGACAAGGAATTCGACACATTTTAACACCACCGTACCACCCTCAGTCAAACGGCTTAGCCGAAAACTTTGTGAGGACACTTAAGTCTGCCTTGCGAAAATCCAAGAAGGGAGAGGAAAAGGAAGGACTGAGACAGTT